>VZRQ01002798.1:81885-104515 GCA_013397975.1 Machaerirhynchus nigripectus | reverse complement strand
GGGCTGGGGGAGGCCGGGCCGCCCGGGCGCCCTCGACGGCTGAGGTGCGAGAGCCCCTCCCGCCGGGGCAGGGGCAGGTGCGCAGCCCGGGGCGAGCGGCGGGCGGGACACTGGGAGCGATGGATTTTCGTGGGAAGAAGTACGAGCGCGGCAGTAACTGGTCGGACCCCGAGGTGGTGGAGCTGCTGCAGCTCTGGGCCGACGAGTCGGTGCAGATAGAGCTGGAGAGCTGCTTGCGCAACCAGCACGTCTTCAACCGCATCGCCGAGGTGCTGCGGGAGAAGGGCATCCACCGGACGGGCGACCAGTGCCGGGAGAAGATCAAGAAGATGAAGCTGGAGTACCGACGGATCAAGGACAATAGCAAGACCCCGCGGGGCGGGCGCACGTGGAAGTTCTATGAGGTGATGGACCGGGTGCTGACCAGCCGGCCGGCCCTGGCCTATGGCTCCCTGAGCGGCAGCATGATGGCTCAGCAGGTGCTGCAGGGCAGCATGGTGGAGAGCTACCACCACCAGTTCGCCTCCTCGGCCCTGCCCTTTGGACACTCCCAGCACCCTGAGCTGATGGAAATCAAATGTGAGGAGGTGAACTCTGATGACCACAGCTTGACCCCAGAGCCCCCACAAGCCATGTCTTACCAGCAGGGCTCCCCTGAAGAACAGGAGATGGAGAGAGCCTTCTTGGAGAGGGCCCAGAACGACTCTCCCATCTCCAGGGTGGAGATTCCCATTGAAACCAGTGTTTCACCTTCAGGTAGGGATAGCCTTTTACATTCCAGCATAAGGTTTCTGCCCATTTTCCCAGAGAGAGAAGATTATTTCTGGTGCAGAGATAGACACCTCGTTTTCTCAATGACATTTGGATCCTTGTTCTTCCACGTCCCAAAAACCTTTAAAGTAGAAGGCTGGTACCTAAATTTATGGTCTTGTGGCCATTCCCAAAACGCAGGTATCTTGCTGCAGGTAAATATATTCTAGAATTACTGAGCTAGGCTAAATACTGTGTATGAAGTCCAAAGGGCTCCATAAGCTGGGCTAGTTAGATTTTCTTATTGAAAAAAAACCCATTTGCATGCTTTTTGGTATCTTTTGAACATAACCAGAGCTGTCTGCACTCCTCGTGCTGAATTGTACTGACCCTCCTCTGTGGTGCCGTGGTTGCAGTATAAACCTGCAGGTGAAACTGTCCTTGCTTTGTTTTAAAATATATTCCAGATCTAATATTTTAGCCCACTCGACAATGAAGAATACTCAGGAATAATCATTGCCTGACTTTCTAAGCTATTCAGTGGGACTTGGAAAGAAGATGTTTTTGAAAGTCACTGGCAGAAACAGCGCATTTGTTTACAGGAGATGAGACTCCTGCACTGAAAGTGCAGTTGGCATTGCTTAGCTGCCAGGAAGGGTACAGTCTGGGAATCCTGGGGATTTCAAACCGGTCTAGGACAGGCTGATGGAAGACCATGAATTGCTGGAGAAGAAGAGGTGATAAGGAATGTGAGGTTAATGTCTGAGGTCACGAAGAAACTGTATGTCCCCTTGGCTGCGGTGCTTGCATAGTTAGCCTAGTGGAGGGAACTGATGATCATTGAGGTTAATACAGAGGCCATGTAAGGGGCTGGGGCTGGCAGCATCGTGGTCTGCCCAATGTGTGATGTTAAAAACAAACTTTAAAAAATGTTTGCAAACCTCAGGATGTACCTGACAGGTTTTACTTTATTTTTTCTGTAAACCCTACAGTAGATCAAAGGGTGTTCGTAGGAGAAGGCAGCAAAGCATGCCCATGCCACTTTGCTTGCTGCACTTTTTCTTCCTTTTGTGTATTCACAGGTTTCAGTGAGCCAAACATGGCAAACTCATCACGGATCCAGAATGTGGTTCCCCGGCCTGGCTTCTCTGCTTTGCATCGGCTGAGAAAAAAGCGGAAAGGCCAGCGCATGAGGGACCCGCTCGATGACCTCCTGCTGAAGACTCTGACATCTCAGCGGGCCATGGAAGAGCGCTTTCTGCAGATGGAAGAACGCCGATTTCAGCGAGATTTGGACGTGGAGGAGCGTCGGATGCAACTGGAGCAGCGCCGGTTTGAACTGGAGCGGGAACATGAGTTTCGCATGTTCAATGTCTTTGCTCAAATGCTCAGCATCCTAAAGCAGAGTCATAGTGGCTCCTCCTCCTCTGTTGCCATGCCTCAGGGTTTGGACTTCAGCCAGGCACTGTCCGAAATTGAGGGAATGGGAGGAAGAGGGGGCAACCTGCAAGAGATGAGGGTTCGGCCGCTTGCCAAGAGGAGGTTTGACATGCATGGCTTCTGTAACCCCAGTGGCTTCCAGAGGAGCCCCTACCTCTCTGCTCGTGGCAACTTTGTCAGCATTTTTCAGGGCTCCTCTGAGGAAGGTTACAAAGCCTATCATGCTGACAAGTATGATGAAGACAAGAACCCCAATGTGAGTAAGAACCTCAAAGTGTTTCCCTGGCTTCCTTGTTAGGAAGTAAGATTTCTTAGAGGTTTGCTGGCAGATATGCTAAAGGTGTGGGAGTTTTTTTGATCTCACTGATACAAGGTGAGTCAAACTGTTTGTTTGAGGAAAAGAAATTAAAAGTAGCTTTGCAGATCATCTAGGCATCAGAGATGAACGCTGTGTTCAGCTCAGGTCTGCACACTCTGACTTCTCTACCAGGGTAATAATAGCAGTAGCAGACCTTGAAAGAGGTAAGAAATCTGCCAGAACACAGCTCGTGTTCCTCCTTCCATCTCATCACCTCTACTGCCCACTGAGGACCATCTCTGATTATCTGATTATATCTGATTATTGCAGGTGATGTGTGCAGGAAAGAGAACTACAAAGTAGTAGCTTTTTTGTGTTTAAATTTCTTCTAGTAACACTCAGCACTTTTCTGCCCGTTTGCACTCAGCTGCTCAGTTTTAAGTAGCTCGTCATAGCCCTCTTGTGGCACAAAGGCTGGGTGTTAATACTTCATGGCAAATTATTACTGAGTAACAAGTATAGTAAATATAAATAACAATTTATATGTGGATCACTTTTAAGTAGATCCTTCATTCACATACTGAACTACTTGAAATTTTAAAAATATCTTATTATTAGCCCTGACTTTAATCACCTGTGTTGAGGCAGTGAAAACTAGATTGTTAAACTAGAAACACAGGGAAGTTTTTGTTACAAGGTTCATTTTGAGGTACAGGCTGCTGCTTCTACCTACTGTTGTCTATGTAGGAGGTAGTTTTTTTAAACACATACCTAAAATTAGACTTGTACTTTAATAACATCAGAAGTGTACAGTTGTTTAGATTTGGTTTCACATTTTAAAAAGTTATTTACCCAACCTCTTCCAATAGTGAAAATGTGCTAGTAGATTTGAACTCTTCAGGATCTAATGCCATACTATAAATGGCCAAATCATAAACCTGGAACTGTAGGGTCATCTGTGCAGAGGGGAAAATCCAGGATTTTAACTTCTTGTCTTGACTACATGTTTATATGGCTTCTGAGAAAATCAATAGAGTGGAATAGTAATTACTGATAAACAAATGCTTTTAAGATAAAGAAATGTATCCAAAACCTTGTTTAAAACTGCTGTAGAAGGGTAAACCTTGGTTTTTTCAGAGTTGTTCCAGGGTTTCTTTTTTAGGTACACATAAGAGCGAGGGAATTCAAGTTTAAGTTAAACATGTTCTGTAAGGAAGTATAAACCATTAGTACATATTCATTTACAGACAGTTTAGTGACTAAGAAGCCAAGTGCTTGGGATATGTATGGAAACATACACACATAGATGCATGTCTCAAGTTATATATGGTGAAGTTTATGTGAACTGTGTTTTGACTTTTCCTTGGTAAGCTTTTTGGAGGTAATTTAGTGAAGTGATAGCTAAGGTGATGTACTCACGTGTTTTAAGTGTCTATAAACAATACACTGTTTCTTTTTCTAGGGTATAATAAACTTTGGCACCAGTGAGAACAAGCTCTGCTTTGACCTGATGTCTAAGCGGGTAAGTTCTATTCCAAAATAAAGCACAGAATTTGCTTTGCAGTTCCTCTTCAAAGCTTGCACCTTCCTAGAGTTACTGCTGTTACTCAGGTTTCTCTGGTAAAGTTTCTCATTGTGAATTTTAAATTTGTTGGAAGTTACTTTTGAGTCCAACTACTTGTACATTTATTTATTTTATTTTTCCAGGAGAATAGGAACATGGGTGTTTTTCTCTTTCTCTTCATAATGGGTTTCTCTCTGGGGATGTACTTATTTCAGAAAACTAGATGCAAGTAAGATAAATTTTATTTTGCCCTGCTGATGGTAGATGATTTAATACAGATGTTTTGAAATTAGTTTTGATCTGTGTAATTTTGATGACCTTCACATCTGTCCATTATAAAGTCACAAATTGGATACCTGGTTCTGAACTCACCTGAAATGTGCAAAAGTGGCAGCAGTGAAATCCCTCAAAATCAGACTGGGTCAGCTTCTGCCTGCTGGCTTTGTTCAGTTGCATCAGGCAGAGGAGTGGAATACATAGCACATCTGAAAAAGTAGAAAAAGTCAAAAGGAAACAACAGAACTCTGCTGCAGAGGAATGCTTCTAGATTTCCGTTAAAATCACTGCCCAGGTGGCAGGCACCCTTTGAGGTGGGCAGGTGGCACTTTTTCCTACCTGTAGTTACATGCGGGGAGGGAAGGTGGCTCAGAGTTGGACAGTCAGTCTCTGCAGTTTGAAGTTCATGGTTGCTCCCATTCCACCACTTCCCACCCTCAAAATGTTCCTTGTTTTATTTCTGCCTGCCACTCCACTGACTCGGGGGATGCTACCCCACCACTCCGTCTCCCAGCTAAAAGAACAGGTAAGGCAGAGCTGCTGCCTGCATGGGAAGGTGTCTTCTAGGCTGTATAGGTGATGCCTTCCTTCCTTCACTGTCTTTTCCCCTTTAAACTAACACCACATCTGCAGTAAGTAGTGCAGAGGGAGACAGTAGTCAGCTGCATCTCAATTAGCCCTTCTATGCAAGTGAGTTGAGACTTTGTCAGCTATAGTGTTCATGCTTGTGGCAACAAGCAGAACAAAGATATTGTTGCCAGCTTCTCAGTCCTCACAGCCTTGAGTAACAGTATGGATTCACTGAATGCGGCATCAGCTGGGATTGTAGGCAAATATTTTTTTGCTCTTTGGGATTAGAAGTACTTACTGCTGCCACTGAATGATGTATTCAATTTCTGTTTTCAATTTATGACCCTTAAATTAGAGAATATTTTGTGGTGTGAGATCTCAGATGCTCTTCCTTTAAGTTAGCCCATCTGGTTTCCTTACCCCTTAACACATTACTTTTAGGGGTTCTCCTCTTATTAATTCATAGTAATTTTTGGCCAAGTCTGCTGATATGTTTGATGTTTAATTCTCTAGATAAATTTAGGCAAGAGATGTAAGGAGGCACAGTTCTTGGAGCTACATAGGCTCCAAGAACATCTACAGCGGAGTAAAGGAACTTTAATCCTGTAATACCAGGTTGTAATTCTGCATGGGATAAGGACAGTGTCTTTAAACTCCAGAGCGTAGCACCAGTTATTAAAACACCTGTAGAAAATGTTCTGGTTTTCTTATCACGTGCAAAACTTTCACACTGCATGTGGAATTTCCCTCCTCCCTTGCACTATCACCTACTTGTGTCACCCCCACCTTTACCTTTTTTTAGTATTAACTCATAGATTTGGTTGCCATTAAATATTTGGAAGGTACATTGCACATAATACTTGTTTATTGCCTTTTTGTTTATCTAAAATGTTCTCTCTGCCTGTATCAATGCTGTGCTTCCCCTTGCAACTTCACAGAACTGGATTATGTGAAACCCTGATATTTATAACCTTGGAAATAATAAAATAATAATAATAATAATAAAAGCAGTGTGCACACTTTATCTAATTATGAATATTAAAAACGACCTCCACAGTTCAGGTCAATCTGTCTTTGAGATCAGAATGAACTTCTCATAAGCAAAAAAGTGCCTGCCCTGGGGAATAATTATTAAGAAGATAATTTCATTTTTCTCCTGTCTTTCGAAAGCTCCTCTTACACTTCAACACTTAGCAAAACTGATTAGAAATATAAATCTGAAGAAGCTGCAGCAACTTGGAACTGAGACATAAATGAAAGCTGTAATTAATTTTAAAATTAATGTATTAAAAATTTAATAAAGAAAATACAAGTCTGACTCCAATTCAAATTCCTTTCTAGCTCATTCTGACAGTCTAGACCTGAGCTTTCACAGCTGGGACTTATTTTTCCAGCCAAAACCTGTTGTCTTCAGAGCTTGGGCAGAACACTCTTGGGGTTGCTTCATTTGCTGAGAAAGACTTCTGCAGGCACCTTTATTATGGGCATCGCTTGTTGCCTGTTTTGCATCCTTTTTGTAGATTTTTGTGCAGTGAAGTTTTGGCTGCAGTAACTTAGCAGAAGCCCATAGTTCATATAACCTGAAGGTATCACGGATCAGTTTGCTGGTCCTTGCTTCTCCAAGCTGCATTAATGTTGATGGTCAGTGGCTTTCCCAATCCAGTTTTACAACTGTTGAAGTTGCACAAGTGTCTGTGCAGGTGTGTGCCTATACACGGATCCTATCTCCATGTTTCCCTTATCAGTAACTGTGCTTTTAATGATTCTTCTCACTTCTCCCAGCTGTCGCAGGCTGATATGAATATGATCGACCCTCCGCTGCTTCAGTATCCTGACTGGAAAGGACATCAGTTGTAAGTCTTTTCTGTAACACTTCTCTTTTTGACTACTTGTTTAGTAAACAGAAAGGATGAATACAAACCTCTTCTGCTACATTCTCTAGTTAAAACTTTTCTAGGTCATTTAATCATCTTTTTTGTTGCAAAACTTTACATTAGCTCTCCTACCAGCTCATCCAGTTAAAAATCCTTTTACATGAGAGAAGATGCAAATTTTCTAAAGCAAGCAGAGTTTTAAAAGCACTTGTATATATTAACAAATTGGGTAACTCCAAACAATTCTTTGAAACATAGTGAACACTTGGGGATGTTAATCCTTCTCTTCTCTGCTGGATTAAAGCTCATCAGAAATGCATGCACCATTATAGACATTATCTGTGACACTTCTGCTGGGTGTAAAAATCATGTCTGTTCCATAGGCCTGAGCTATCCTGTTTTCTAGCTATTTTCACCAGACTTTACTGTCCCTGACTTTATTTTCCTAAGCTGCGAACCTGGTTTGGAAGCCCAGCCTCTTGGAGAATATTTGAATCAATATTTGCTTTTGTGTATTTTCCAGTTTACGGGAGGAAGTGGCTCGATTTTTGACCTATTACTGCAAGGCTCCTGCACCTCTTAAGGCAGAGAATGTAAGTAACCCAGTGTCCTTTGGTGTCTGTTCTAACGTATTGCCATTTGTTGGGAAACAGTTTCAAATTCTGTTTTTTTAAACAAATTGTTTGGTAAGAATGCAACCTGTTATCATGTAAATGAGATTGATTCTTCATTTCTGTAGCTTCTGATGCACACTTCAGCCAAAACACTTCAGATCTACTGTATATTTGCCTCATGTTTCACTTGTGTGTGCCAACTCCTCCTTCCAGTGCTCTCAGTGAGGCCTTATATCTTCATCTCCTTATTTAGCTCAGGGACCTACTATGCCTGTATCCCTCAGCCTTGACAAAGAGTGCCCACTGTTCCAGCTGAGTTTCATGTCATCCCATTCCTCTGTTATATCTCAGGAGAAAGATTTGCAATTGAACCAAGAGTTAGTTTTAGCCTGTAAATTTGTGGTAATGTAGCTAGAAAGGCATCAAGACCTGAGTCTCTGCAGGGGTTTCTGACTTGTGTGAGATACAGCCTGGACGTGGGTGCCTGTGGAGGTCAGGGTCTTCTGCCTCTGCTGAGTGCTGAAGGCAGCAGGAGCTGGTGCAGCCATTGCTTTTCTGGCTGCCATAATTCAGCAGAACCCCATACCTCATGTGAACTGAGGTTACCACTGATCAGTTTGCTGATCACTGCCTCTCCAAGGCACCAGATTCTTCCTGATACTTGGAATGAGGTTCATGGTACCTGTGAGCATTTGTCCTGTAGAAGCAGGAGTCAAACCTGCCTCTGTACAAGACAGTAGTTTCCCCTTTTGCACAAATTTGGCAGGAGGTCTGAACTGCTGTTACCACAAAGAGATAACACATATTAACTGTTGAAAAGTATTTTGCTTTACGAACAGCTCAGAACTGCTCCCCAATTTTTTCCCTACTTAAAGCCTATTCTTTTTCAAAATTGCTGATTAGAATCAAGAATGGCACCAGAACAAAGTCTCTCTGAAGCAAAGAACTGGGTTAAAGTTATTCTGGTAGAAGTGGGATTTCAGCAGGAAAATTCTAATAGAGAGTTGGGGAGAAAATTTATTTCAGTGACATTGTCAGGAACTATTATTTTATAGTGTTAACTTTCTGTTTAAGGATTTATCGCTAGCTTCTCTCTTTCTTCCTTAGGTGATTGTTTTAAATGGTTGTGGCTCTTTATTTTCTGCATTAGCTACAGTCCTTTGTGATCCAGGGGGTAAGTGGATGGTTGGAACATAGTTTTGTTTTTTTCTGGGTAATAATGTGTTACTGTGTTTAAATACTGTTCGGCAGAAGTGAAGTAGTGGAACTGGCAGTGGCCTACTGCAAAGTTCTTGTCTCCTGCAAGATTCTGCTTGCAGGAAATTCTTCAATGAAATTCTTAATTTCCGTGGTCTGCAGATGGCATGCACTCCACTTGGTGCCTTCACTGTTTTTGTAGTGCCCTGTTTTAGTTTGCTAGACTAGACATGGGCTATACTCATGTTTACCTGGGCTCCTGCAGAAAATTAGAGAATTAATGTAAAAATAAAGTGAAGAAAGAGGCAGTAGCATTACAGTGTTTGCAGGGGACACAGCTCTAAAAACGCTTTCATGTTTAGCTAAAGCACATCAGGAGAGAAGACTCTGACCTGTTGATAACCAACTTTGTTTTCTTGGTTCCAGAAGCTGTTCTGATTGCTACTCCCTTTTATGGTGGTATTACCCAGAGTGTCTTCCTCTATGGCAATGTCAAGCTGGTGTATGTCTATTTAGACAGTAAGGTAAGAGCTGAGAGAAGGGAATAACAACCTCTGTAATTAAACTGGAAAGTGCTGAGCTTTGGGAACCTCTGCAAGCAGTTCTCAGAACAAGGGTACACTACAGCCAGTGGACATTTACACAGTTTATTGCTGTGAAGATGGGTACATAGCTTACCAGAAAGTCATTTGAGACTGTAAATCTAGATTCCAGTTTTGTCCTTTTCTTGTATCTTATTCCCAGTAAGAGTCCTTGAAAGAAAAAATTGACTGTTTTGAACCTTGGAGAGAGAAGTATGTCCTGTCCTACTGAATGTGGTCCCAGGGTGGAAGAGCAGATGGAGATCTTTCATTGCTTTAGTTATTCAAGGGTAGCCAGAAAATTCTGTTTCTGGCCAGCCTCTGATGGCCATTTCTTTGATTTTATATATTGATTTATTTATTCTGTCTGTAGTATAAATGTATAAGAAGATGGTTGCTAGGTCATTATTGTTGGGGGTTTATTTTCTTTCAGGGAACATTTCTTAGTGGATTGGCTCAAGGCAGTATCTATTGAAACAAGTTTGCCTTTTTAATCTTTTTTATGTCTTTCAGATTACTGGAACAAGTACTCGGCCTTTTCAGCTTACAGTGGAAAAACTGGAAAAAGCCTTGCAGGATGCCCAGGCAGAGGTGAGTGTAGCTGAGCTTCACATTACCAGCTAAGTTTACAATATATTGGAGATGTCACATCCCAGAAGTGGCCTAAAAACCAGAGCATTTTCAAAACCTAGCACCTGGCTTTCTGGTTGTCCTTGTAGACGGTCCGAAATGAGGCTGCTTGCAAACTCAGGGGCAGTTCTAGGGGGAATCCCTCAGTGTTGTGTCTGTCCAGTTTTGGTCACAGCAGGAAGGATAAACCAGACCCTTCACAAAGCACTGGAACGCATTCATATCAACAAAAAAACAGTACTTGGGCATGCACTAAAATTTGGGACTACCCAGGGTTTCTCCCTCAGAAAGGCCAGCTGAGTTACCTGAAAACTGACTGCTCTACACAGCAGAGCAGATGAATCCACTAAGAATGCTGACAGTTTTTGCAGGAGGGAAATCTAGAGGATAAAATGGAAGTGAAAATCACTTTTCTTAAGAGTTAGTCTGTAAGTTTGGCATTGTCCTAAATCTCATATATGTTTAGCTGCATCTTTGAATTGTTATCAGCTCTGACATCTCCAGCCAAGTGTGCTCTAAATGAGTACACTTTGCATCCACCTAACTCAAATTCTCATCTTTCTTGCCACATTCATGGGCAGTCTTTAGTAATTTATTACTTCCCAATTACTGATGCAGCTCAGAGAAAGTGCTTCCATGCTAAGAGCATGTGAGACCATCTTTCTCATTAATTGGTTGACCAGATAGCAACCAATTACTTGGTGGTGGCAATTACCTTTTTTTGAAATCGTAGATTAATTCAATAATATTTTGCTCAGTTCACTGTGCAAGTGATTTAATTGTAAAAAAAACCCTTTATTTGTGACTGAAAGTTTTCTCATGCAAATCTAACCTTTGAGGTGAAAAGTCATGGTGGAAGCTTAAGGGGAATCCTGTGTCACACTCAAGTGAGGGACTGCTCAAGTAGAGGGACTGAAAGTGTATCCTATGATGGACACTCTCTTACTACTGTGTTATTTGTATTCTGCAGGGTGTCTCTGTAAGGGCCTTAATTCTTCTGAATCCCCAAAATCCCCTTGGGGACATCTACTCCTTGTCAGAACTACGGGATTACCTGGAATTTGCTAAAAGGTAGGTCACTTGGGAAGGCTGACATATTCTGAGTCAGATACAGCTTTCAGAATCTGGTGGACTACTTTCTGTTCCTGAATTTATCTGTGCATATCTTTTAAGTCAGGCACACAGTCTATTCTTCACACGCATTGGTGGACTTAAGAAAGGAGAGGGGAGTGCTGGGAACATGGACCATGCAGTCATTTGGGGTGGCAAAGCAACTTGAATCAAAGAATGCAAGTTTTTTTTTTCAGTAGTCCTAGGAAACACTATGGTGCTGTGCTTCCCTGGTTGGAAGCTGAGTTATTTTCCTCTCAGTTTCCCTGTATTTGTAAAGGCAAAGAAGTATATGAATATGGGTTCCCAGCTTCATCATGGATCATAATACTCTTTGAGATTCAGAATTTATGAGATGCTGAGTGGATGATGATGCAACTTGCTCTACATGGGTAGTCCATACAGGAATTAATTTTCAATAGTACATTGGATATGATAGGATTTTTGCCTTGTTATGTGGTTGCAGTAGGTGACAATCAAGTGGATATACGTTGAATCACTTCAAGGTACACGAAATAGATAAGCTGACAAAAATTGCTTTATTTCTGTAAAATTTGGCACTCCCTCTTCTTTGTATAAGGCAAGTATTTGCAGGCCTGAGTTTATCTTTGCTTCTAAACCAGAATCAGCCTTCTTTTGTAATCTCCATTTTGTCCTTTTGCAGACATGAATTGCATGTGATAGTAGATGAGATCTACATGCTGTCAGTTTTTGATGAATCAGCCACGTTTCACAGTGTCCTAGGCATGGACAGGTAAAAGCAGCTCCTACTTCCCTGGCCATCTTCCGGTGACAGTTCAACATGTTGCCTTGCTGAGAACTTGTGACTGGAAGTTAAGTCATGAGCTAGCAAATTCTGAATCCACCTTACATTGATTTCTTTTTTTTTTTTTTTTTTTTGGTAATGTCAGAATTGCAAATGCATTTTGTCAAATACAATCTAGCAAGTAAAAAATGGTAGCTAGCTTTCTATTGTGGTAGACTTTTCAATGTGTGCATTTTGTGCAGTATTTGGTTATGACGGTCCCCAAAACTGAAAACAGATTTTTCATTTGTAGAAGGTGATGCTTTTCTTCCTACCTAAACATCTTTTTCCCACGTTTCTGTTGAGGCTTGTAAAGACTTTTTGTTACTGTTTACTTTGTTTTTTTCCATAGAGTAGTCCCAGATCACAGTAGTGTTACAGACTGGATAATGGCTTTTATTAGGTATTGTTTTAATGAGATGAAAAGCTTTTAAAATCTTTTTTAAAATAAGGTATGGTGTTGAGGGGTTTTTCTTTTTTTAATTTCTAGTCTTCACCAGTGGTGCTAGCTTTCTTTTTGTGCTCATTTGCAAGGAAATAAAATATACTTGGTTAAGTGTTAGCTCAGTGTTGCTGGGCTTAGATGTGAAAGAACATCACTTTTGATTCTTGACTAATACATTGGCAGAAGCCTGACTTCTAGCATTTTATGTACGAGCTTCATATGTTCAGTAAATCTGCGTGTAAAATGTAGCAGTTGTAAGCATCTGGATCTCTGAAATATTTAAAAATTCTGTCTAAAACTACTTCCAGGGGGTTCCTAGCTTCTAAAGTTAGGTCTCGTTTGAATTTTCCCTGCTTGACTGCTGTTCCGTGGTGCGCTGTCTATCATTGTGTAATGCTGCCTCTCTGTTTCTGCAATGCTGCACTGGTGATCCAAAAGCTTCAACACCTATGACACTAACTGCCCATCTGCATCCTTCTACATACAGATTGCCTGATCCACAGCGGACTCACGTGATGTGGGGCATAACCAAGGTGAGTGCTGGTTGTTACCGTGCTGTGCCTTTGTGGCTGGTAGGTTTTGGTCTGGGCTCCTCAGGTTCCTCATGCTGGAAAGATCAAGTTAGTAATAATAGGATCCCAGTTGTTCAGTGTAATAAAGTAGTCTCTCTGTGTCTTCTGCAGGATTTTGCTGTTTCTGGGATTCGTTTTGGTACTTTATATACAGAGAACCAAGATGTAGCTAATGCAGTGGCTTCTTTGTGTTATTTCCACGGGGTTTGTGGGCCTGTCCAGCACAAGGTTGCACAGCTGCTTAGAGACAGAGGTGAGTCAGTAGCTTCATGTACAATTGTCTGTCATTCTTGTGTGTCGTGGTACCTGGAAGATCTCGCCTCCCCTTACTTTCCCTAGTGTCTCCTCTTTGTACAGCTTAAATGACAGTCTTCTGTTACCCTGAAGCTGCCCATGCAACTCGAGGCTGACAGCTCTGCAGAAAAGGACTGTTTCTGCAGAGCTCCTGATCAGCAGGGTTAAAGGAGCAGCTTGAAAGAAGTGTGGTGGCTATTTGTACAGAAACTGCTAGTGTTGTGTAGAACCAGCTGAGCAGAAACAAAAAATACAGGCTTGTGGGACAAGAGAAAAGGAAGTGGCCTTCTAACTCTGCCCAGGATGGAATGCTAAGAGACCATGGCAACTAAGAACTATAAATGTAGGGAAACTTCCTCAGGAAGGTCGAGGAGATAATCTTCTTCACAGACATGAAACTGCAAAATACTTCTTGCCTGTCTTTCTGTTATTTGAGGAAACAGAAAACAAAAGGAGGTGAAGTGTGAGGCAGAGTAAGACATTGAGTGTTTTGGAAGCTTGAACAGATCTGAATACTTTCTCAGTTTGTGATTCTTTCCTTAATCTTCTTCTTCTGGTCAGACTGGATCAACCAGGTGTATCTGAGGGCCAACCATGCCCGCCTAAAAGCTGCCCATACGTATGTGACAGACGAGCTGAAGACACTTGGGGTTCCTTTTCTCAACCGCAACGCAGGCTTCTTTGTCTGGATTGACTTCCGAAAGGTTGGTAGTCTTAGGGAGTGAGGCTTCTCCTGGGGTGAGGGCAGATATGTAGTGCAACTGCATCTAGAGGAAGGGTTAATATTGTGACAAGCATTTTGTTTTAACTAATCTGTTGTCTGATGAGGAGAGGGAAGGACTGCCAGATGTTTCAGTCTATTCTTTTCCTTTCGTCTGTGAACTTCCCTCCATGCAGGAATCTTACTACTCTCAAGCCACTTCCCTCCCCATTTCTTCCTTTGTATCACAACTGCTGTACTTCAGAGGTAAAAGGTGTCTCCCTTGGCCTTTGCAGACCTCATGGGAATCACAAATTCATGAGGATCTCAGTGATGTAGTCTATATGTTACTAACCTCTGGCCCTTCTGATGACTCTCCTAGTACCTTAAGACAGGCACATTTGAGGAGGAGTTGCTGCTCTGGAAGCGTTTTCTGGATAATAAGGTCCTCCTGTCCTGCGGAAAAGCTTTTGAGTGCAGTGAACCTGGATGGTTCCGCATCATCTTTGCTGACAAGACCCACCGGCTGCAGTTAGGTGAGTAATGTTTTCTTCTCTTTTTCCTCCCACCACAAATTCTGCAGCACTGTTCCCTTCTCTTCTTAATCCTAAACTCATCTTATTATTATCCTCTTGTCTTCTCTGTTTTTTCTCACTTTCTCCATCTTCCTTTTCTGGATTTGATGGATTTGGAGACACCAGTGGCTTAAACTAATCCACTGTTGTTTCTCGTCCTTATATCACTCCAGGTATGCAACGGATACGCAAGGTTTTGGAAGAGCGTGAGCAGGAGATACTGGCTGAGGAGAAGGAGCAGCCTTGTCAATCAGATCAGGATGGCAAAGCAGATAGCACAGATGAAGTCATTTTTGTATCCCGCCACCAGGAGCCTACCTGTGCCAGTAGCTCCAGCCTTGGTGACCTCATTGGCCTCCTGCAGCAACAGATGCGTTCATCTGACTGGCTACAGAAAAATACAGCTGAGCAGTTTGCCCAGGAAAAGCCAGAGATCTATGATGTGTTCAGCAAACTGATGGGGAAGCAGTAGGGGTCAGTGTGCCTTCAGGGGCATTCCTGAGCAGTGACTGACCCTGGACCCCTGACAACTCAGTGGTGACTTCCAGCAAATTATATATATTTTCTGTATAGCAAGAGAATTTGTAAGCCCTCTCCTGTTTGAGAGCTCTAATTTGTACTATATAGGTGTATTTCCTTGGATTGGGGTGAGGGTAGGGAATGGGGGGGGGGTGTCTTGTTTGTGCGCTGCTCTCTGTCCTGCGGCATCATTGTATTTTATATTTCATTTCTAATGAATATGCTCTTAACTCTCTTATAAGGTCCTGTGGTGTAATTTTTTATTCTTCTTCACACTTTCCAAAAAGACAGACTTTAGCTTGTTAAGTTATGTGAAGTTCCCCTTTTCTTAAATAATGATCACATGTAACTCTTTTGGGGCCAGCTGTCGCAAAGAGGTGTTTTTGGGAGATAGAATCTAGTGTCAGCCCTAAGTTAGCCCCAGCTAAGGGTAAATAAGCATGTGCATGGATTCATGTACATGAGTGAGGCTGTTAGGACCATGGTCATCTAGACTGAGTTCTATAAAGCTTTTTGTTTTGAGTTGGTTTCCAGTCTGACCTCAGATCAGACAGTATCCACCACCCTCGGTTGGTGAAATGTCTGGTTTTGTTTCTATTCTTTTTTATATTCATATAAATAAACTGCATCCATTGGCCTCTTGGCAGAATGTCCAGAAAAGAGCTACAAATGCAGATGCAATAGAAAGTAGATGTTCTTTTTGCATCCTTCCTATTCCTGGAAGTCCATCCCTTGAGGTTAACGATGACGTATATTGGCAGAAGAGTGCAGAGAATGCTTCTGCCACCATGCTAGGTGTACCTGCAGGTACACCTGCTTCTGTCACCTACCACAGGCATCCAAGGAGGCACCTTCCACTGTTACCAGGATAATTATTGCAAATTTTTTTCTTTGTTTGTCAATTTGCAGGGTAATTTTTTTGACTAAACAGTATTCTTTTGTCTCCTTCCTCTCTTTCCCATTTTAAGAGATCGTTTTCTGTATGCTGGTGATAGAGTATTTGAACTGGAAAGCTTCTTTCACAGATACAAAGCTCTTTAACTTCTGGTACTATAAAATTTAGGTAGCCTAAAGGAATTTGAGCTATTTTTTCTGCATACATATTAATCAAGAGTTGAAGGAAATTGCCCATGAAAACTGAATAGAAGTGCACCTTTCCCCTTCTCATAGATTTTGGCAGATGGGCATGAGTGACAAAAGCACATGTCTGCATCATAAACTAAATTACCAAAGCATAGGCAACAAATAAATAATGCAACCACACTTTGCTGTGTGGTGGTGGTGGAGAACTGCTTGGACAGTGAGAAGGAAAGTCTGAGCAGTTGCTGAAGAGAAGAGGGCGCTGCTTGTGGCTGCTGTGAGCAGTAACCGATTCCTCCCTCAGAGGCCAGTGATGAGGCAAGGTTGGTGATGTGATTGGTAAGATCAGTATAAGGGCTAGTTATAATATTTGCTTAATAGTTTGGCATTTGTCCATAAACAGTATTTTTAAGTCCACAAAGAAAGCTATAGCAGAAGACAGGTCTCCTTCAAGGAATGGGAGGTGAGATGTGCAGCCAAAATACAAATGGACTTCCTGATTGGTCCCCTCTTATTTATGTACCCCAAGATGGACCTGAGGAACGAAATTTTAGGTAGCAAGCTCTTTGAAATCAAGAACCAGGTAAGACATTAGTGAAAGTGGTATTTCGGGGGATCCCTATAACAAATTCAACCCATTAATTACTCCTAATTTTCTTTTGTTGTTCTGGTCACTCTTACAGTTGGAACATGTGAATATACAATAATTGTATACAACAAAATATACAAAATTCGTTGTATACAAAAATGTACAACAATTAATATATTTTTCACCCATATATATTTACTGCTCAGAAAGCAGGTTCATTGTACTGCCTCTGTGTGGATTCAGCTAGTAAAACACACCTCTGCAGGAAAGAGGGTATAATGTGCTTTCAGAATCCTCACAGCCAGTATAGTATGGCCCACAGTCGCATCAGAGCTTGCTGTGACTCAACAGAACACACACACACTTTGTTGCATGGAGTATTTTCCATGTTTTTTTTCAGTTTAACACCTGCCTGAGGACCCCTCCACTGAGCAATGTTAGCTTGGTCACTGAAAACAAAAATTTAACTGGAAATGAGGCAAGAGAGAAATGTGGTCATGAGTCTGCTGTTGGAAAAAGCAAAGGGTTTTTTTGACTGTACAAACCCCATAAATTTTGCAAATGGCCTTTACTGGCTTACAAGAAGTAAACATGTAGAAAGTCCTGTGCATATGTATATAGAAGCTAAATCAATTCTTATTTGCTCTAAGAATACCCAAGAGGAAAAACACAGGTTCTGCCTGTACAAATTGTTTGTTCTTTCTGCTACCTTCATGTTAGATGTTTTCTCTTCTTGATGTATCTCATAGTTGTCATTAATGACCTTTTTTTTTCTGTGTTGTAAATCTCTACAGAAAAAAAAATACAGAGATAAGATTCAGGACTCCCCCATGCTGTCCCTGCCCTCATACTTCTTTTGACCTGTTAGCCAAGCAATAGGCAAACAGAGCAGCACCTCAAATGAAGACAGATCTATGTTTTTAAAACTGCTGCATTTCATCTAAAATAAGAAATGCCATCAAAATGAGTATAACACTGTGCCTTCATTGTTTGTACTCATTGTAATCAAACAAGATGATAAAATCCACTTTGCATACAATTTTTGTGTTCCAGTTATCTTTCATTTGAGCACAGGAAGGATCCTAGAAGGTTTCATGGTCCTTGCCATGTTCCAGTCACTCTCTCTCCCCCCCTCCCTCTCTGTTTCCCTCCTCTCCTCCCTGCCCCATTCTGTCTATCTTCTCCAAAGAAATGCTCAGCACTTTTAGGATAGAGGTGGGAATTTCCTGTGCAGCACTGCTCTCGGTCACAGAAACTTCCATACCATACATTTCAGGCATACACTTGAGATGTTCATGTTTGTGGGAAGGAATAACCTGTGAATCTCCAAATTATTAACCTGTGTTATGTTGCAGTTAAGACAACATAAGTGGGGCCCATTCTAGATAAATATTTATGAAAAATCATGCCCGCTTAAAGAATGAATCTGTGAAGATGAGTTTTCCCTTACAGAAATTTAATAGGTCCTAAGCACAATATCTGTAAGGGAAAATATTCACTAATAACTTAAGAGTTCTCCACCTTAACTGAAGAAGGCCAGTTGCTCAAATGTACTGTGTGATAGACTTCATTTTTTAAAAAATGAATGTTAATACCTTAATTGTTGTCTTTCTCCCTTAGAACATCCAACAGGTTGCACAGTTGGGCTGACTGCTGTGTGTTTCCCCCATCCCCATAATGACCCAGTTTCTTGAAACCTGCCTTCGGGTCAAATTATCGTTTATACTGACAGCTTCTCTGCAGTCCTCCTCCAGTTACTTGGTTACAGAATCCCTCTGTCGCTCTCATCGTGCAGGCAGAGTGGTGGTTTCATTTCGTCAGAGAGACAGTGGCACACAGAGGCTCAATAAAAAAACCTCTCATGGAGGAAGCTACGTGAATCACACCCCTGAAAATTTCTGCACCTGAAGTATCAGACATGCAAAACTGCTTTTGCACTTTTAATTACATATGCAGCTATTTTTGTAAGGTTGGCTGACCTAACAGGAGGTTGTTCTGGTTATTTCTGAAGCAATTCAGACCACATCACGAAGAAGAGGGCAAGGTAACCTACAAGGATTATATACAAAAAGATATGTGTTCCATCTGAGAAAACCAGAGTGGCAAGATAGACTCATTTTCCATTCCAATTATTGCTTTATTTATTACTGACTTATATAAAACACTGCCAGCTGACTGATTACAAGATCCTAGATTATCTGCAGCCAACAAATGTACTAAAGAGTCTGAGGTGGTTATAAATACTCTACTTTTTGTCCTCAGTTTGCTGGGATTGGTTATTTTTAGCAAATAGCCAGTCGACCTTATCAAAATGAAGAATCAAAAATAGTCTGGAAAAACACTGCAAGGAAAGGCTATTTTTAGCTCTCCATCTATTCCCTGCTGCTATCCAGCAAGGTCTGATGGCACAGCTCATGCTCGACTGCTTAGTTATTCTAGGCGAGTGCTTGTTGTGACCTGTCCTTTCCCTGGATACCTCACTGCAGAAGGCATTCAATTGATTAAAGATTAATGCCTCTGCAGACCGTGACAGCTGAAAGCTTTAGCGAGGGGGGAACACACACTGACAGATTGTTTCTATCTGTATCTTTCTGCCAGATTATAGTTTCTTTGAAGGGAACTCTTGCCTAACTGAATTTCCTTGTGTTTCATATCCCTTAGTGGGAGCTATTGCAGCATCCCTTCGAAGTATATTTACATTTCTTTTTCCTTTCAGTTCAGGAAGGCAGTGGAGGAAGTAAGAATTAGAGACATAAGTTAAATCACTGTTTTGACAAATGTCATTCATCACAAACCAGCAGCACTGGAAATGTATGATGGACTGGATCAAGAGAGATAACCATGCAATTGGCTGCTACATACAGTTTATTGATCAAAATAGTTAAAAACTTCACTGATATAAATGAGGGTACCATTCGGTTGTAAGACTTAAACCTGAACAGTGAACCAAAGCAAGGACCTGGCTGCTGCAATATCCTTCTTTCTCTTGTAATAGAAACTCCTTAATTTTGTTCAGTACCTTATACATTGGCAGTAGCCACTAACAAAATTTTCAGAAGAGTAAACTGAGATATGAGTTTTTAGTTATGCTATGCCATAGGTGGAAAATAACGTTGAAAAGATGTCCTCAAACCATTAGATTTCCTCTTCATGTTTGCCTTTTTAAATTACCTCCTTTTATTATAAAGGTGTTCTAAGGTGTTTTCACTGACTGCATAAGGTGCACCATAATCTCACATGCAGCCTCTTTACATGTGGAGACGCAGTTGCTAGCAGAAGGTTTTCTCCTCTGTACACTGATCATCCCAACAGAAAACGCAGGATGCTGTATGCAACAGCAGGCAAAGGTATAGTGTGATGGTAAAGCCCTTAAAAACAAATTCCAAATGACCCCCGAAGAGCCACATAAGGCAGGACATAGAAGGGCAAAGAGAAGTGAAATATCTGATTTCTCCTGTGCATTCATAAAAATTGATAGCCGGTTATCCAGATGCTGATGAATATTTTCACAAGCTATAAATGGCAACCCAGAGTCTAAAAATAGATGCTGTGCCGCAGACTTGTCTGGCTTAGCTGCATCACTAGAATATAAACAGGCTCCCTGGTGTGGTTTCAGGGAAATCTCTATCAAGACAGACTACAACCTCCATTTTTCTTGCTATGTTTTGAAATAAAATAGCTGATGCCTCTTGCATTTGTTTAATACTAGCTTTTAATAAAATTGCACTGATTTTCAAATTTTCCTACAGGGATGAAAGGATCATCAAGTCTCCGTGAATATTTCAGCTACAATTGATTCGATGCACTTTCTTCTCCTTGGCAGAGCAGGGAGGAAGAGGAAGCGCCTGCGGGCACTGCATGGGCTGGCGCAGGCTGCGCTCGGTGACCCACCCCCCTCCTCCCCGCCTCTGCACGTGGACCAGCCAGTGTCCCTGTCACGCGACAGGGCAGGGAACCCCTCTCCCTGGCTCAGGCACATCCAGGCACTGCTCATGCTGGTGAGTCCCATAACTGCAGAGATCCAGTGCTCATCCGAACAGCCCCAACACGTGAATGGGGCCCCTTCCAATTCACAAAATCAGGCACGGTCCAGCCGTCCTCCTGAAGGAGGGTTCCTGCCTCTGATTTATGAATGGGGCAGCTTGCAGCAATTTGAAGCTGATGGGTTAAGCCCGGAAACATTATGTGCTCTAACAAACCCCGGTAGCTTTTTCTTGCAAGGATGAACGAGCCAGTACCAGAGGAAAAAGCCAGTACCAGGGCTCAGAAAGATGCTTTAAGACCTATTAGCGCTGTCTGGTTTTGGCTTTGAATGTCACGGACAAGGCAAAGAAGGTAGCAGTGAGTCTGAGGAGAATGCTACATCACCTGCAACGCCACGTGTGTGAGGAGAGGTTAAAAGAAAGAAGAGAAAGCACTGCAGTGACAGCGTTTTGCCTTTTTTTGGTGGGAGTACCGAGCTGTCTCTGTGCGTGCATGTTGATGGCTTTGCAGAAAGCCGTTTTCCCAAGGGCAGGTGAAGTGAAAGAGAACTAATCTATTGCTGACAGTCAAGGCTGTTTAAGGACGCTGTACTCAGTGTGTGTGTGACAGAGAGATTCAGTTTAGAGGCTCAGAGCAGGGATAGGGGCAAACCCCCATCCTTCCACAAACACACATTATAGGATAGTACACCATCACATCACCACTGAACATAAGATACAAATCTATAAAAACAACTACAAGAAAAATTGAAAAGGGGAAAAATACATTTCAGGCCAGCAAAAGCTGACACTATCACGAGATACACGTGGCAAGAGTCTTTTAAACCACCAAGGATTACAGGATAGAAGCGGAGCTGGCCTGCCTTGTATCTCAGGGAGCAGAGAGACTGGAAATGCTTCTGGCTCAGAGATCAACTTGCTGAAGGGGCTGCAGCAGGAGAACTTCTTGTGACAGGACATAATTGCTGAAAACTTTATTGGTTAAACTGTAGCAGTTGAAACGTCCTAACAGTTGAAAATTGTTTACAGGTGAGAGAAACAAAGTCAGCCCTGTTTCCACTTCGGTGGCACTGAACATAATCAGGTTCTGCTGTTTCAGCCCAGAAAGCAGAGAAGGATAAAGAACACGGTGCCACATGCAGGGACACCACATTGCTGCTGCTGGAATGCCTCTACTGTACCATTGCCCTGTGCACAGTTCAGCTGCAGCATTTTGGAATTGTTCAGCCCGGAGAAGAGAAGGCTCTGGGAACACCTTAGAGCAGCCTGAAGGGAGCCTACAAGTAAGCTGGAGAGGGACTCTTACAAAGGCATGTAGTGGTAGGATAAGGGGGAATGGCTTTAAACTGAAAGGGGGATCAGATATTAGGAAGAAATTCTTCACTGTGAGGATGGTGAGGCACAGATGGACCAGAGAAGTTGGGAATGCACCATGCCTGGAAGTGTTCGGCTTTGAGCAACCTGGTCTAGTGGAATCTGTCCCTGCCTGAGGAAGAGAGGTTGGAATTAGCTGATCTTTGTGATGGTCGCTTTTAACGCAAACCATTCTATGATCTTACCAACTTGGGTGTATTTTGTGTGGTTTGGTCTGGTCTAGGGTTTGTTTTGTTTTTTTGTTTGGTTTGGAGGTGGGTTTTTTTTGGTTTGGTTTTTTTTTTTTTTTTTGCCCACACACCATGTCAGCTCCAATATTTGGGAATGAAACCCAAAAACTGTTTCTGATTCCCACATGGCTGGAGTTTGTTTGTGCAACAAATTTGTCCTTCTCTATCTTCTGTTAGAAGAGACACCAGTTCCAGTTACTTTTGAGAAGGATTTGGGGAAGGTGTAGGTTTGGGATATTTCCTTACTTAAGTAGTGTGATCCAGCACAAAGTGACCCAAAGGTCTTCGGTCAATGGGAAAGCCCAAAACAATTTTGGAAAGGCACAAAGGACTGGAGGAAAGCGAGCCAAGAATTCAAATGCATTGGAAAGCAGGGTGGGGGTGGTACAGATGGGTGCAGATTTCGCAGACGCAGATGCGCTCTGGCACGGTCCCGGTGCCCGCTGTGGCGGGAGGAGCATCCATCCCTGCGGGAGGAGCATCCATCCCTGCGGGGGGAGCCCCGCGCCCCGCGGGCCGGGCCCCACTGCGCGCCCGCCCTCCCGCCGCGGGGGGGCGCT
>VZRQ01002798.1:2092-81852 GCA_013397975.1 Machaerirhynchus nigripectus | reverse complement strand
GCCGCGTCGCTCGGAAGGCGGCCCGGCCCGGCCCGGCCCGGCCCGGCCCGGCCCCGCCCCGCCCCTTCCCTTCCCTTCCGTCCCTTGGCCCTTGCGTCCCGTAATGGTGTTGCCACCTCTCTGTCTGCTGTGTCTCGTTCCCGTTACTTCCAGTACTCCAAGTGCGAGTACACCTTGTCCCGTGCTTGCAGTTGCCCACGCGGACTGTGTGCTGTGTAAGAGAGAACGATTCCATGGATGGAGAGGTACCTTCCAGTGAGGGTTCTTCCGCCCGGGCTCAGGTCTGCGCAGATTTGCCGAGTGACTGAAGTGCTCGCTGCAGAGTGCGACCTGTGTCATCACACAGGTGGTTCTGGTGCTATGTCAGCAAGGAGCAATGACGGACGTGGGTAACAGTCGGAAGGATATGGAAAGTTTTTAGTCGTAAAGCTGATAGGAATGTAGCATTCTGGCTTCTGTCCTGATAACGGCATCATGCATGTATTGCCTTGTACAGGAGATTTTAGAAGCTTCCTCCAGAATCAGAATGTGGACGTAAAGTGATGAGAAGAGCCGTTAAAAGTGGAATGTTTATTGGCATCTGAGATTATTTTAGTGCTACTGTGTGTAAGTACAATCAAGTCATGCATTAGCCACCCCATCCTAAGAGTTTTTTGTTAAGAACACCAAATAAACATAACTCAGTTTTTTAGACCATTTGATTAATAATGAAATTGATGCTTCTTTTGTTCATTGATACTTCTTTTATTCATATTTGTTGTCTAGTGGACAGTTGACATGTCAGACTTTCTTTCTAGCTCCCAAAGCAAGAAAACATCCCATTTGTCCAAAAGAAAAACACATAATTATACTGTTCACATTCTTTTTCTGGAAAACATGCTTACTACTCTTAAAAAGCTCTCACTATGGAGAGTTCAGGTTGAGTTTATTTAGTATGAAAGTTTCAGTTGAAAACCTAAGCAAGTTGTTGCTGCTGCTGCT
Organism: Machaerirhynchus nigripectus; assembly: GCA_013397975.1. Lineage (NCBI taxonomy): Eukaryota > Metazoa > Chordata > Aves > Passeriformes > Dicruridae > Machaerirhynchus > Machaerirhynchus nigripectus. Next base: position 80,871 of record VZRQ01002798.1, on the reverse strand, counting down.
ACAGATTTTTCAGTCTGTAGTTAATGTAAATTGTCTTTTGCAGGAACCACAATTCCATGTGTAGGAACTTGTAAGAAGTATCAAAGATGACAGTAGTTTGTGATACTTTATATTATGTCATGTTTTTCATTACAACTGTAGTTCAGGATAGAGTGAGCTGTTTAAATGCTTTTCTTAATGTGGCTGCAGTGGCAGCTCATAGAACACTTTTATGCCCCAAAAGGCCCATTGACAAAGATGACAAATTAATTCCTTTTTCTTGCCAGCAGTAGTTTACCATCATTCTAATCAGATATGGTGGGGCTCCTATGAAATTCCGTTTAAAAGCACCTTTACTTTAGAAACAGTGTCATGATCCTAAGTTTTGTGTGATGCCCTGTTACAAGCCCTTTGCAGGTTATTTCTCTTCTCCTGTAGATAAGTATTTTGGTTTTTTATTAGCATTCCCCCATGAATACACTTAGTTGTAGGTGCAGTGGGACCTATGAGGCCTCACCACTTCTGCAGTGCTTGAGATTTCCTCCTCCTCTCTCTGCCCAAGCCATGCCTTTTTCTGGCTTGTGGTTGTTAATTGGCCCACATAATTCCATTGCAGCCAGGCCCAGCAGATCAGCCTGAACTGGTGCTTGCCAAGTGGCAGTCCTGATTGGCATCCTGTGTTCAGGTGGGACACATGAGCATCTGAAGAAAGCCTACTACAATTTCCTGAGGCAAGGACCCTTCCCTGAAAGGAATAACTGGATGTTTCTCTGCATTGTGATAACTATGTTTCTCTTCTAGAGTTCATCCTAAAACCTCTCTCTCTGTTTTGTAGCGACAAGAGATAATTGATTGCATTATGTGTGCCTCGGCCAAATACAACACCCGGGGTCCAGCCCTCATCCCAAGGATGAAAACCAAGCATCGCATCTATTACATCACTCTCTTTTCCATAGTTCTGCTTGGCCTAATTGCCACAGGAATGTTCCAGTTCTGGCCTCACTCCATTGAGTCATCCAGTGACTGGACCGTTGAAAAACGCAGTGTCCATGATGTGCCTGTGGTCAAGCTTCCTGCTGATAGCCCCATTCCTGAGCGGGGAGACCTCAGCTGCAGGATGCACACCTGCTTCGATGTCTATAGATGTGGCTTCAATCCCAAGAACAAAATCAAAGTGTACATCTATTCACTGAAAAAGTATGTGGATGAATATGGAACGTCGGTGAGCAACACCATTTCCAGGGAATACAATGAGCTGCTCACGGCCATCTCTGACAGTGAGTTCTACACGGACGATGTCAACCGGGCCTGCCTTTTTGTGCCATCCATAGATGTCCTCAATCAGAATGCCCTCCGTATCAAAGAGACAGCTCAGGCTTTGGCACAGCTATCCAGGTATGTGCTGAAACTTCAGTGTGTGAATGTAAAGAACACAAAGTGAAAAAAAAGTAAGGTTAATGCAGGAGGGGAGAATGCAGTGAGTTAATGCCAGCATTAGGCTTTGACAGAACTCGTCTTTATGTAAAGAACACCTTTCTAATTGCAGTTTGTTTCTTCTTTTGCCATAGGTGGGACCGAGGCACAAATCACTTGCTCTTCAATATGCTGCCTGGAGGGCCACCAGATTATAACACTGCCCTAGATGTTCCTAGAGATAGGTATGTGTTGTGCTGTGTGATGGACAGATCTGGGTTTAAATGCCTTTGAAGAAACAAGAAGCTCAAAAGGGCAATTGATAGCAAAGAATGTGCTCCTTAACCTTTACAAAACTGGAGTATGACTTGCTTGCTTCTCAAAAAAGGAAAGTAAAGCCTTGTATAGAAGAGGTGTTTACTTTTTAAATCTGATAGTGTACCTCCATTGTTAATTTTTAAGGGATGTGGCTGACAGTTTGCTTTTAACTCCTGGACTTGCTGTAAGGTTGGATAGTCTTGATCTGGTGTGTAACTGAATATGAATGCTTTACAGAATGCCCCATTTGATGCAAGTTAGAATTCAAAGATGATTGTAGCAGCAGCTTTCTTAAAAAAGTCAGGTGCTTCAAGGGAGTTTTAAAGCAGTTGATCTGTTTGAGAAGACGGTGGTGAATTTCAATAGTTTTTGTTATCTTAATAATTAGAATATATTGGTAATTGGACAAATGCTCTTAGTTATTCTCTGGCAAATGTGCTTTAAAAATATTTGCCAGGAACTTAAAAGGCGTACATTCTGAGCTCAATTTTCGCTTCCAGGGTAGTTTACTTTTGGAAGAGGAAAGGAGGTTGTAAGGCAAAGAAAACTGAAACAAGAGGAAGGCAAAATTATTTAGCTTAGATACTGTTACTGAAGATGTTTCTCATACGCCAGCCTGTGTGTGCTTAGTTCCGCTGAGTTAGGTCCACTGTAACCAGTGCTTTTCTTGAAGGTCAAAGTTAACTTTCTTCTGCCAAATGTTAACAAAATCTTGCCTGAGATATGGGATCTTTGCTAAGATGATTGTCTGTGGAGTGTATCTTGATTTCTTTGCAGAAAAGATAATTTAAAACATCCTCCAGTAACAGAAGAATTTTTTTTTCTGCATGTGTATAAACAGTAAATTTGCTCATTGTAATTTCATCACTGTGAAGTAAGGCTTTATTTTTTTCCTTCTCTGTATGAAATATGTTGTATGTATGCGAGTTAGCCTGGAGAGGGCAGTCAAGCATCAGTCTCATGTAAACAAGTCTGTTAATCTGTTAGTAAATACTTGCATTTGTTATCTTAGATTTATACTTAAGGAGAATTTTCATTTGACAGTGGAATGGAGTACATGTTTATGGATGCATGTGTCTGTCAAAGAAGTGAATTTATTAACTGAATATAATCGATATGCTGCAGAACTTTTTATTTTTACTTCTTAATCTCAAATCTCCATTTATGTTTGGCCTTGCATGCCTTGGCTTAGCAGGCAGGAAACATTATTTTGGTAGGTGTTTCTCCTAAGTGTTTGTCATGCTAACATGGAAAACTGAGTAATTTAAGTAAAAAACTAAAGTCTTTTTTGGCATTCAGCTGTTGTAGTTTGCCAATCTGACTCACCCCACGAGCTGTGATACATAAGAGAGGCAATAACAGTGCTTGGGATGGAAAAAAAAAGTGGAAATTCCTTTTTTTAGGCAGCCAACAGCTGGACTGTTTGATGTGCAGAACCCTTTGTACAGGTCACAGGTGCGAAGACAAGTGGCCTGTGAAACAAGTCAGGAGTGTGGTGGACCTAGTCCTGGTGAGGCTGTACAAGATTTCAGTGTGATTCTGGAGAACTTAGGGGTTCTTAGTTCATGTCTAACAGAACAAGCGACCTGGGTGTGTTTTCTTAATTTGAGAATGTCTACAGATATTAGGAATGGGTAGTTGACCAAGTGTGAAAGGCAGTTGTTTGTAGCATCATTGAGTGGGAGGCTGCTAGTCAAAATAAAGGCATGTTGGCAGAGTTCAGCTGGTTTTGAATGACTTGTCTGAACTGTACCATGACAGCTCCAGAAGGACTGCATTTGTGGGAGCTTGTGGATCACTTGTGAAATACACAGGTAATATTTGTGAAGTTTGCACAGGGAGTGTGGCCTGCCTTCTACAGTCAACATGTCTAAAAGATCATACACAGTTGAACTGTAGTGGATCATGAGGTTTAATAGACTTGTGTTCTATTGAGTTGCTGCAGAATATTAATCCGGGTAAAGGAAGACTTTATACACAGAAGGGAATTCAGTTATAGAATAATTTTACATCTGGAAAAATTCTTGGCTAAGGTACTTCACTACGGGGTTGTTTGTTATTAAGCCTTCAATTTCCAAAGACAGTGTAAAAGTGCTTTATTCCATAATTTCAAAGGTGAAAGTTTGCCTTGTGGGCATGGAGGTTATGTTGCTGGTATTAGCTGCCATAACATATGTAATCTCCTGCCATAAAACATAAAAGATAAGCTCTATATTGTCTGTTAATTAGTTCTGTTGAATTTGGTACAGTAATGAGGCTGAAAAGATTTCTTTTGCAAAGCTAATCTGTAGCTGTAGAATTGAATTTATGAACTAAGATCCTTTTTATTTATTTCTGTTTCAGTCTGTGAATTGGGTTCAGTGACTTGTGAAGTTTGGCAGAAGGCTGCTGCAGATGGCAGTTGGACACAAACATTTAGAGTACAGGCCAGTTGGGGCACTTCATGGAGAGAAAGAAGGATCAGTATTTAAAAAGTAGCGAAAAGTTGCTCAGGGACAGTCATTCCTTGCTGATCAGTGCAATTTAAAGATTATTTGTCTTGAGTACATTAGGAGTTAATATTCCTACTCTCTTAATGCACTGTACCATGAAAATCCAAGTGGAGTTACTTAACTGGTGTTGGTTCCCTGTGGGTTTATTTAGGTAAAAGTCTGCGTGACACACACCTGCTTTCTCAAGGCTGATGAGGTGCTGTCATGTTTTCACTGGATCCTATTAAAACAATCTGGTTCTGGTTTCCCAGTTTGGGAGGGGGGGGGTTGTAAAAAAAGAGAAGGGAGATATAAAGTGCAAGAACAGTAACACCCAAGCTAATTTATTTCTCTCTTCTTGTAACTGAATTAATATGGATGAGAAATAGAATATGTAGCTTCAAGAGTGAGAACTAGTCATAGCAATGTTGTACATGTCACCAAAAGCAGGGGAATTGGGGACATTGGAAAGGAATGAAGAATGATCACTTGATTTGGAACATAAATTCAAAACTCAGCATGTACTTAATTTATCATCCTGTTTTCCAGTTGATTTTTGCTGCTATCATAGTTTGTGTTCTGAATGAAGAGTCACATTTATGGCAAAGTGTGATCATGGTGTTTGAACATTGAACAATTGTGCTGCAGGTCAGAGCAGGAAATGAAGCATCCTGTGGGACATCTGATGGGGATTAGAACAGGCACAGCATACTGGTGTTCATCCAGAGTGTCTTGTTCTGATGGGAAAAATCTTGGGTGATAATTAGGTATAGTGATAATCTGTTGTCTAACACTTGTGGAAAAACTGCTTCTCTAAATACCGTACCAAGAATTTCATTTAGTGATATCTGAAAACCAGACTATCAGCTAATGGATTGTTGGTGCCCCTTCCAGTCTCATGTTGACTTTTTGCTCCTGTGTGTGTTCTGATTACTGACGAGACCTGTGCCTGCTCTGATCTCAACTGTGACAGTAAGGCTTTCCACTGCAATCACGGCTGCAGCAATGGATACAGCTCCTCAAGATGCTTTGTTTAGTGCCTTTTCTAGTAATGTATTTGTGTCCTGCTCTGTTCCATAGAGGAGACAAACTGGAACTGGAAATATTTTTCTCTAAACTACTTTGTATGGTACCTTAAGCAGACCCAGTATCCCTGGGGCATGGCACACCCTCCTGTTGAGTGACAAAGCACTGAAAGTTTGATCAGCTCTTTGAGGAGTCTCACAAAAGAAGCTGAATCTGAGCTTCTTTTGGAACTAGGATGATGTGTTCCTGATGCCACCTGGTCACTGGACATGAAATGGCAACGAAAAGACTGTTGTCCTCTACTAGCATATTTCAAAGAAGCTTGATTTGTGATAGGAGATAGTAACAAATCTCTTTTTTTCTGGAATTGTGTATGATACACTGCTTTCTTCTATACACATTGTTCTCTTCTGTTTCCTAAAACACTTCTGTGTGGCAAAAGGTTATCCCATCTAGGAAAAGGCACAATATGGGTCATCCTGTTGGAAGGTTGAATTGCATTTTAATTTATCAGTCCTTGATTATTCCCATGCTCTAGCATATAGTATGCCAAGCAACCTCTGCTGTTGGAACTTAATGTCATGACATACAGATTGCTTGTTCTCGTGTTTTCTGTTTATAAAATTTTTGTGTAATATAAAAGTGAAATAAATTTCACTAGTATGGTAACTTTGAAAATACAGTTGCAAGTAACTTCCTTTTATTTTCCATCCTGAAAAGTCCAGAGTCACTGTAAGATGCTAAAATGCTATGTTACTGTACTGTGATTTCTATCTGAAATATAGCTTGTCTCAAACACTTTGAAAGGTGTGTTATACCCTATTTTAGTATAGGCATCAAGGAGTATCTTACCTAGTATAAATAATTGAGGATGTATTTCTTCAAATTAAAATTGTTTTCGGATATGTAAGCTTGCAAATTGCAAAATGATCATAATGACAGCAATATGTTAAATTTCCCTGTATTGATGCAAAAGTGGTCCATTCCTCAGTGATCATACACAATTGTAAACACTCTGCTGGTGACTAGATCCAATTTAGCAGTAAACCAAGATCACGAAAACTAAAGTCAACCTAAAACCAGCATGAAAACATGCCACCAACAAGTGCTGAGGGAAAAACCTCAGAGCATGCATCCTCTTGTTCTGGTAATGACAAGCAGAGAGTTGCTGGAGTTTGAATGTTACACGTTTTCAGTTTAAACTTACTTTCTTGTGTTTTCCAGAGCTCTGTTGGCTGGTGGAGGCTTCTCCACTTGGACTTACCGGCAAGGCTACGATGTCAGTATTCCTGTTTACAGCCCACTGTCGGGAGAAGTAGATCTGCCAGAAAGAGGACCAGGGTAAAGTAATTCCCATGAATTGGGCAAAGTATATTCGATATCATATTTAGTACTGATGATTATAAAATACAAATATAGCTATTAACTTCACGGTGAGCTTGGGCAATTTTGTAAGAGTTGCTTTTAACACCTCTTGCTATTAAAATAGATGGTGCTTTCAGTGCTGATGGTTCCAGTGCTAATGGTCTTGGTTCAGTTGCCAGCTGCTCTCTCTTAACAGCTTTCTACTTCATTCTTATATTGTGGTGCCCAAAACTGCGCAAAGGACTCCAAGCAAGACAATCTCCTCCTTTGACCAGCTGTCTGATGCACCCCAGGACATGGTTGGCCCTCCTGGCTGTGAGGGCACTGCTGACTCGTATTCAACTTCCCACTGACCAGGACCCCCAGGTCTCTTTCCACAGGACTGCTCTCCAGCCTCTCGTTTCCCAGTCTGTCCATACATCCAGGGTTGCCCTGTCCCAGGTGCAGAATCTGACACTTGTCTTTGTTAAACTTCATCCAGCTGGTGATTGCCCAGCCCTTTGATTTGTTGAGTTCTCTCTGCAGGGCTTCTCTACCTTCAATGGAGCCAGTGGCTCCTCCCAATTTATTGTTGTTGGAAACTTACTTAGTATCCCTTCCAGTCCTGTGTCCAAGTTGTTCATGAAGATGTGGAAGAGCACAGGGCCTAAGCTGGAGCCCTGAGGATCCCCACTGGGACAGGTCGCCAGCCTGATGTGACACCCACCATTTGTGCCTGACCTGTCATTATGCTCATGAAAAAGGAGGATGAAAACTTGTATGTATGATTATGGGAACACATACATCCAGAAGTTGGAATACTGATTTTATTTGTTTCTTTTTTTTTAAAGTAATGGAGTAAGACATAAACACAAGTAACACAACCCTCCCCTCCCCAAACCTTGTAGTTGGGAGTAAAGTAAGACAGTTGGGGAATAAAACACTAATTTTCTCTGAGCATGTAATTAGCCATTGAAATTAACTACCCTGGTAATGGTGGTTTCTCTAGTCTGTTCATTTCTTCAGAAGAAGAGGAGGTAGAAGTCTGGACAACATGTTTTAACTGGTTATGGAAGGCCATTCTTTTTATATTTTGTAAATCTTTTAATTACACGTCTGAAGAAGTTTCATTGTAACAAGGTCTTACCTCTGTTACAGTTTAAAAGATGAACAGAGAGGCAGTGGGGGTCAATGATGTGTCTGCTCATTGTGAAGATCAAGTTTACAAAGTAGAAACTTTAGGTCCTTTTCTTCTGACTGTGTTCTGTAGAGAATATGAATTTTCAAAGTTGAAAACTGCGATTGAAATGGTGCATTGAAAAGTGCACTATTTCGAAATGTGATTTTGAAACACATTTCAAAAGCCTTTGTTGGACACAAAAGTTACTGGGTTCAATTGTCTTTTCTGCTAAGGGCAATGCTCTTGCTCTTGCTCTTGGCCACTCCAGGTACGATAATGCAGTCAACTAGTGATGTCCCTGGACCAGGCCAGCAAGTGGCATCTGGTTGCATCCCAGCTGACTGTTCATAGGTCTCAAGTGTTGCTGCATTCCATCACAGAGTGAAAGCATGCTTTGTATTTCTGTCTGGACAGCATGAACGTGATGATAGGCTTCAGCATGTATCCAACCAGTTGTAAAGAGAGATGCAGTCATGTTGTTCATGTCCATGTAGTCAGCTAAACTCTGTCTGATTTTGGGTCGGATAGGAGAAATAGGTCTTTTGTTCAGTTAAGGTGTTGGAGATTTCGTTTCTCAAAAACTGCTTTTGCTTTTTTTTTTTTTAAATTGTATTGGGCAACCTGGTGTCCGGAGCGCCATCCAGTGGCCAGTCAGCGTTACTAGTGAGCCGCGTTCCCAGCCTCGACTGCTTTGTGCAGGAGGGGTGGGACGAGGACACACTGCTCAGAATCCAGGCTTGCTTGGGATAAACCTTTGCATTACTCCATGTTAGCGTGTTATTTCTTGGGAGATGGAAAGTACTTTCTTTTGTAGCAATGTTTGATAGCTAGATTTTGAGTGTTGTAGAATGATGGCAGTTTCAAGGCAAAATTTGGCTTTAAACATATACACAAACAAACCTACTTTTTTTTTTAGCTGGTTATATGCATTTATTATCACTCATCTGTATCATATTTCCTTTTTTAAAGGCCTCTTACAGAGCTGAACTGAGGGGGTTTGATTTACTTGCCTTTTTAATTGGATTGCTTAAAATCCACTTCTGCTGGTAGCAAGTTGGTAGCAGCTGGAGACTTGTGAGAAAGAATGTTTAAAAAAAATACTATGCATCTGTTAATTGGAGCAACTAAAGTGACCAGCATGAAAATGAGTAGAAGAGGTGAGAAGAGCAGCAGGAGAGGTCTGACTTTATAAAGTGTGTGTGTTTGTGTGTTTTCAGAGCTGTAAATTAAAGATAGCATCACGTGGAGTAGAACTGGAATCCCAAGTACAGCCCTTGTGCTTCCTGTGTTCTTTTGGCAGCATGAGGGCACTCACTCACTGTGTGTTCCTTTCAATGGGGAGTGGTGGAGCAGTCTGACTTTAGCTGACCTGTTTTAAAAGGAAACCCAAGTAGATGAGTATAACAGTTATATGACATGCTATTTTCCAGTACTGGTATAACTTTTTTAAGCAGCAAGCCTCTGTTCAGATTTGAGCCTCTGTTCCTGTGTGGCTTACCTCCAGTGTTAATTAGTGTTTTTAAACACTTCAGTGTTTAAAATGTTCAGCACATTTTAAATATCCATGGTTTTGGAACATGGTAGGGGTTGAGAGTGTATGGGATAACATACACTATATGGACCTTCAACTTTTCCCTGGAAATGTTGCCTTTATATTGCCCAAAAGGGACAGAACTGAATCACAGTTAAAAAGCATGAGCTTGTTCTATTGCTGCTGTCACCATATCAAGACTAAATAAGCTAGATACTAAACACTGAGTTGTCAGTTCAACATCTTTTTTCAATTAAAATTCATGAGAACATATATGGGAGGAGAAACTAGAACTAGCACTCAGTGTCCTATCTACTTTGTTTTACTACACAATCACCAAACAAAAGTACAAACACTCCTGGCATCAGTAGCAGGCTGATTTAAAATGTAGCTAAGTAACATTTATTTAGGTTTATAATAGGAGTTATAATGTGAGTGCCTATTCTAGTGTAATAAGCACTCTTACCAAGTACAGATTTATTCAGAATTGTAAATAATGTTGAGCCACTTACTATCCCAGACTTAATTATATTTCATCATTACCCTTTCCAGCCTTATCTGAAAATATGGTCTTGGCAGCATGTCTGCATTTAGTTAATCTTGCTCTGCTTTTCCAGGATGGAAGGAAATGTGTTCTTGAGCATCTTGGAAGTAAACTTGCAGTGCTGTCAGGTAACCTGGCTGTGTGTTTTCAGTCCTCGCAGGTATTTCATTCTGTCATCTCAAATGGCTCTGCACCCAGAATACCGCTTGGAGTTGGAAGCTCTTCAGGCTGAGAATGGGGAATCAGTGCTGATCCTGGACAAATGTACTAACCTGTCAGATGGGGTCCCTGCTGTTCGCAAACGCTGCTACAAGAATCAAGTCTTTGATTATCCTCAAGTGCTTCAGGTAAGGCTGTCTCTCCTGCAAACTTCTCTTCCCAGTGGTGTCTGTCTTAGGTGTGGTGCTGTTCCTGTTTAGCAGTGGTAGGGTACTTCCTTGTATTTAATTAATGTGCTGGATATGCATATTTTGTTGTGTCAGCTTGAGTATTATATCCTAACTTTATCCTTATTTTTAAGATGGCCCAAAACTGTGTACTCAAACTTATATGTAGACTATGCTGTAATTTGAAAACACTGTATAAAATCTTCATGAGAGGCTGGTCATGGTGGTTTAGTAACACAAGACAGTGTCGTGTACACTTAAAAAATTACTAAAAGATACTGCCAAATCCAGCAGCAATGGGATGCTAAAATTGAGGAAAGGGAGGAAATACTTTTGGAGGAAGATAAAGTTGCTCACTTCAAAACTGGAGAGGAACATTGGAATCTACACCTTCCAAAATAGCTGGCAAAAGGGCTTTCAGCAGGCATGAATTTGGAATTGATTTCTCTGACAGTCCAGGCCTTGTTAGATGAAACTTGGAACTGAAAATGGCTGTGTCAATTGGATATAAGGCTAAAATGAACTTTAAAGAGCTTATGCTCTTATATTTGGGCCCAAAAAAGTGTTACATTTAAGGAGAGTTAGTCAGATTACTTTTTTTGTATGCAGCTTAGTAGTTAAATTGTACAAAACTATCTGTATAGATATGACAGACTGAGCTAGAAGGCTTGTCAGCATGCAGCTATGAAAACATCTAGGTGAAATGTGTTTCATGGCCTTGGCCCAACTTCCAGAGGCCTTTTGATGTGTCAGTGAAGATAAAACTAGATAGTGTTCTCAGACCCCTGTGTCTCTTGGCAATTCACTAACAGAGGTGCTTTGGCATGCAGTGCGGTGAAGTGAGTTATGCCATAGGCCACTGTGCTCTGTCTGCGGCCACCAGCATATAATCTGTCTTTGAACTTCAGTAAATGATGGTAAAATAACAAACAAGCTGAGGAAAGGCAAAGTTTCTACCCCTCCTGTTATGTTTTGTAGGAAATATGTTTAAAATTCCATGTGGAGGAGGAGGAGAGGGAGGAAAGGGTCACCGTGAGTCCTAAACTTTGAGTAAAAAAAAAAAAAACAACAAAACTTGTTTGCTTTATTTCTTTAAATACAGACTGGATTGCTAAAGGATAGCAAGTCAGGGAATCTATATCTATATCTTGCTATATATGATTTTATAACTCAGAAGAGAGCTGGCACATGCCGAGATTGTTAAAATACTTTCCTTTGCAGAGCCGTGCATTTCCCTTTGGAATGTCTGGCTGATAACAGTGGTGATGTGAGGAGATGTATTTATAGTAACCTTTGTCTAGACAGGAAAAATGGTTATCTGGGCAGATGAGCATATGTGTCCACATCTGGGCTTCTTTTTTTCTTTTTTGTCTCTCCCAGACCTTACTAGTCTCTTCCACCTGCTGCTGTGTGATCTAGTGAGTCAATGGTTAAAATGTGTGTTCATTCTCTCAGCTCCTTCCATTCCCCACACCCTTCTTTTCCTTCTCTTCCTGTCTAAGAGTGGGGGAAGGGGGACTTGGATCACAGTTCATCCTTTCCAGCACTGCCTTTACAGCTGTCCTACTAGACAGACTCTTGGACTTCTGGGTTGTTAATGCTTCCTGTTTGCAGTCTTCTCTTGGATGAGATTTTCAAGGTTCTTAGTACTCTATGGGTATGAACACGGGTCTTATGATTGCATTAGGAAACAAGTGAAGAGCCAGCAAACCCCCTTGTATTTCCTACGTCCAACTTGATGTTTTGCTGCCCTGCTGAGCCTTCTGGCTCCTTTTCTTCAGGCCATGGAACACAAGCTGGAAAAATGTTTTCTTATCTGTGGGAACCCCTGTATCAACTTTATAATTTTTCTTTCTTAAACTTAAGGGTAATACTGACTTGGGATTTTTCCCTGTTGTGTAGCTGAACTCTACTAGCATATATTTTGTGATCTTGAATCTGTAGCAAGATTCCTCAGTGGCACTGAGTCCCTAAATACAGGGTGAGTGCAACATAGTCAGGAAGTCTTCTCTGCTGCAGTTTAAACTTAAGGCATTTTGTCTTGTGTGTTGTGGACATGAGTAAGTGGATTATATTCTTTTTTGCAACAACTTTTTTTATCTTTGAAGCTCCCTTCCTCCTGCCCTCATTCCTTCAGAATAAGTAGCACTGATATAGTCAATCCTGCCTTGTAGATTATACCTTCAAGGTAAGTAATCATCCTTTACTTACCACTGGAAGTGCATTGCCCAAGACTGAACCCTGCTCTGTCTGAGGTCTTTTGTTACTGTGAAGAGTGAGGGAATCCTTCAGATTTCTTAAACTGTACTTCTTTTAGCACTGTAGTGCTACCTGTGGGTGGAGTGGTTTTTTTTTTCAACAGTGCAACGTTGCTATCACATGAATACCTTTTCTTTGTCTGTTCTTTCGTAGGAAACATCCTCTTCTGCAAAGTGCAAATTGTAGCCAGTTACTTCATGCTTTATATTTGTACAGTTTGCTATTTTTCTCTAAGTGTTGAATTCCATATGTATCACCATTTCTTAATTGATTTATGCATATAATGTCAAAGTCTAATCCTGTTATCCATTTTACCCGCTAATCCTACAAAATCATAGGTATTGCCAGGTCTAATAAGTATGGTCTTAATTCTGCTACTCAGTTAACTAAGGGACACACTGAATGCTGTTGCACTTAGGAAAGATTACTTGGTCCATCACTGTTTTGCTTGTGAGCCACTGTTAACTACTTTATACTTTGAGTTCTGTAACTGCAATTTATGTAACCGTAAAGCCTATGAGGGCTTTATCTAGCCCCTGATTTCTTAATTTGCCTGTGAAAAGGCTGTCAAAGATGTCGAATGACTTTTAAACTTGAGATATGAAATCTATTACTTCCCTGCTATCCACAGAACTGCATTGCCTTCTAATAGAAGAAAATTTGATTGGCTCCATAGAGTTGATATCAAATAAGTTCATATTAATTATTGCTCATCTTGTTGTGCCAAACTTTTAAATGTTTTAAACTTATTTTTCTCCTTGAGTTTTCTCAACTGAATTCTGAAGTTTGGCCATTAAAATAAAGCACAGAATTGTCCCACCAGCTCATTTCTCATTCCTCCACTTATGATATATTTCCTAGTCTCTGGAAGATAAAGTTGTATAATTATTTTGGGTTAGCTAATAATTCAGAATATATTGATTTCACAGAGCAAGTTGGTTTTCCTTTTGACTTGTTTTTTTATGAATGGAAGAGCAGGAAAACGTAATGCCTTTATACAGACACACACACACACAGTGAAAATATAGCATTTCCTTTTTTTCCTCATCTGTGTGTTGGATCCCATTTGTTGACAGGAGTCTACATTCTGTGTTGTTCTACGTGGAGCCCGCCTGGGACAGGCTGTGCTAAGTGATGTTCTTCAAGCTGGCTGTGTCCCAGTCATCATTGCTGACTCCTACATTTTACCTTTCTCTGAGGTTCTGGACTGGAAGAGGTCTGTACCCTCACTGTTATATATTGAACCACTGCCTAAGATACTTCACTGCCTTCAGTGATTTGAATCAAATCTGTGTGAGAAGTCAAGTGTACTGGGGGTTACAGGGAGTGAAATACAGAGTAAGATGCATTCTGTCTTTGCCCTTGATCTATTATGTATCAAAAATAGGAGAGGAAAACAAAAGAGACTGATATGACAGAACGTTTCATTATCCTGTAGCCAGTCATTTTTTCTTCTAAAACAGATTTGCTGTATTATCCTTTGCTTGAATTCAGTGAGGACTTGCCTCCATTCAGGCTCTTTTAAGGAAAATATATACTAAAGATTGCATCACAGAAATGCTAATTCTCTATATTGCATCATAATTCCCAAGTTTATCTGAGATGGAAAGGTATAATTATTTTGTAGCTGAGTACACTGTGTTAGGATTATTTTGTGTGTTATTAATTATCTGTGTTAGATTATTTTTTTATGCATGCAGTATGCCCAGTTACATGATCTTGGGATAGATAGTACGTACAAAAATTACTTGTTTTATATGAAACACTGTATAAGCTGTTACTGTTTGGTCACTCCAAAAATCACTGCTGACAGCAAGTCAGTGGCAATCTAGAGATGAGAATTCAGGACTTCTGGGTCTCTGTCCCTTCTGTAGTTATTAGATTGTCTGGACAGATAATTCTACAGACTTTGGTGGCATTATCTGTAGGCAGACTGATGTTGGGAAGAAACTGCTACAGAGTATTTTGTTACACTGAGAGAAGACTGCTTCTTTTTGCTGATGTCTTTTGAATGTGTCTTATTAAAATAGGAGAAGATTCTGGGTTGAAAAGCAGTTCACGTCTTTTCACATCGAATTTCTTTCTTCTCATCTTGCCGTGTGTTTTCTGTTGTCTGCTTATAGGGCCTCTGTCGTCATCCCTGAAGAAAAGATGCCTGAAATGTACAGTATTCTGCAAAGTATCCCCCAGCGACAGATTGAAGAGATGCAAAGACAGGTAAAACAATGTACTGTGTTAAAATTATTTTCCTTTATTTACAGTTGGAGTGTAGGGTTCATACACCTGCCTTGCTCTGAAAGCTGTTGAAATGCAGAAACATCCACTGTACTCTCATGTTAATATTTTGATTATTTGACCCTGTTCTTTCTTTATGCTAAATATCTCCATTTGCCATCACTTTTCAGTGGGATGGAAGCTCTCCCTGAATGTAAGTGTACTGCCTACTGACATCTATTAACGTATTTCTGATGAAATCATGACGTATATTTGTTTCATTTTTCTACATGGTATTTAAATTGTAGTAAAGAAGTTTAAAAGTCTGTGTTTATTTCAAAAGAAGCTTTGGTTTTTAGAAAAATTTTAGTCACTTAAAATGTGAGGGGAGCATTAAGTCCAAAATATTTTAAGTATTTTATCTATGTTGACAATTCCTCTGAGAGATTTTACTTATTTGATGACTGCAAGAGCTGAGACCATGAACTGTCAGGCCAGTAAAGAGGCTACTAACATGTAATGTACACTTGTACCTAGGATATTTCATCCTTGACATCTTATTGTACCTGAGCATATATTGTTATGAGGTAAGAAGATACTCTTATCAATGCCTCAGTTCCTCATCAGGAAAATCATAGAGGAAGTAAGAGCTAGGTATTTAAGGAAAAAGTTAACTGTCTGATCTCAGGTGACGTTTCAAGATGCATGGGGCTTTTGTTGTCAAATTTCTGCAAGAATTGTGAAGTCATGTTTCTGAAATTTCCTTACACAACCTTAGTGACAAAGTCATCTTTTGCCTGGTCCTTGTAAAAAGTGACCCAAGACATGATTTTGTTAGTGTAGCTTACAATACTCGAGTTATTTCTACTTAGGCTGTGCTAAAAGCTGCACAGTGTATATTAATGCTGGTATGTGGGGAGAAAATAGACTCTCAGATTTAGAAGTAAATATGTTTCATACCTGCATTCTGTTGCCAGCTTCTTCGTTCTGTTCTGAGAGTCTGCAAATACCACAGCAGCCATCAGGGGTCTCCTTCCTCTTTAGTGCCTTCACACAAATGAAGCGTTTTGATGAGGCCTGCTGGCAGCACCAATGTGCCACCAAAACCAGGAGGTGAAAAAGTAACCTTGGTGTTAACAACTCCTAGAGATGTGATTTTTGGTTTAGAGATGTTAACACTAGGGAGTTTTGCCTAATAGAGCTTTAAAACTGATGTTAATAGTCTGTCAAAGTGTGCATTAATTTTCTTGTTGTCCATTTCACTAATAACATAGAATAATCATTTCAGGATAATGTTCTCCAGCTATGAACAATGTACTTGACATCATGGACAGCTTAAACGCTAATTTTAAAGTATGAAATCAGGCAACAACTCCAGTCTGCTAAAAAAAAGCCAAGAAAATGAAGACAAAGGAGCAAGCCTCCTAAACATTCACAAAGAAACAAACCAACAATAACCCCCTTAATTCAGATGATATATACATTATCTATATTATCTGTAACTCTATAAAATTAACTTAAAATAGATGATATTTTGGTGCTCATAATACAGATATAGTCCCTGTTCAGAGTGAATTTTTTTGGATTATAGGTGGTTTGTCATAGTCATTGTGACTGGGTTCAAAACATCACTGAACATCATTGGAAAATGTGATTCTGTTGACTGAAGGTGTGATGTGTTTTTCTAAAGCTTCCTCTCACATATGGTTGCTTTTGTTGTGTGTTTTGATAGTAAAAGTAACAGGAGGAAATCACAAGGTCTGCCTTTCATCTTCATTAATTTATTTCTGTTTGTGTATTGAGGATGCTTAAACATGTTATCCATACATTCCATGTCCTGTCAACCTTATTTACAAGGCAAAATCCCTGTGTAAGTGTCTCTGAAATTCCCTTCCTGATAGGTGGTTCTGTGTTCTATCCATCTAATATGATGAAAAGTACTTACACATTGATATTGTGTGGACTACCAGTAACCTGACATGTATGGTTGAGATCATCTCTTTCTAGGCAAATAGAACAAATCCTTGCTCTGAATTTCTCCTGGCTGAAGCACACATTCATCACACCTATCAGACTTTCTGGGTCTGATCAGCTTTGTGGGATTGGAGCCTGGCTGTCCACTGCATTGGTTTCAGTGGTTGTCTTATGATACAATTCTTATCCTTAGTTGGAAAACATCATAATTAAAACAAATATTACTGTAAATGTTAGCTTGCCAGTTTTGTTTGTTGATTAGGTGCTTTTTTGCAGTATTTTATTACAGGAGATTCTCTGGAGATCATACATCAAGGTTAAAATGCACACACAAACATACATACATACTCCTACATATACCTGTATATAATTTTTTTCCAAGTTGAAATAGGTTGTCTGCTTTTAATGAGTAAAGTTTTCTCTCTGTGTTTTTTTTTCTTTGTTTCTGGAGATACTTCTAGCTATACATCAGCTGGGGAAGAGGGGAAGTCTCTTAGAGGGAACTCATTACATTTCAGTAATATAAGAACTCGTATTTGAAAGTGTTTTCTTCCAGTTTGTACACCTGTCATGGACATCACATAACACTGTCATGAAGAGAATAAAATACAGGTGTTTTAGTTTTGGAGACATCATCTGCTAGAATCTGGCTGGTATGACCTGAGCTGTGATTTCCTACAACACAATTTTATTTTGCTGAGTTTTTCATCAGACAGTACATGATATGAACTGGGAAAGAGATTCACTGGTTTGAGCAGAGCTTGAGTGGGAAATCAGAATAACTCTACTGTCCTACATAATACCTGATTGCACTGAGATCTCTGAAGATCAGCTATATTAACTTATGCTTTTGTCGTTCAAACTTGCAGAACAGTTTCCTCTCAGCAATTCCCAGTCCAGTTTCCTGTCTGTCCTCACAAAAGAGAATAGTTTCTGTGCTCATAGCCTGGTCTACACTGTTGTGAAAAATTGATATATATTTTCAATACTGCACGCACAGCCTGTCCCTGAAAACCGGATACTCGCATATAATAGCTCACATAAACTGCAACGTTTTGACCATCAAAACCAGCCTCTGCTAAGTGAGCTGCTAAAATTAATGGCAGTCTGGATGAAACTTATGTATCTCTGGGATTGCTGTCTTGTCTGTTTTCTACAGTAATGTCATTCTCATTTTCTTTGAAGCTTCCTTGAACCATCCCCCTCTCACAAATAGTTCCATATGGAGTCTGAAACACTGGCAGAAGTGCCCAGAGGCAAGTTGATAAGCAGCTTAGCTGCACAGCTACTGATCCAGCAGACTTGATGCTGCATCCTTATGCTTTCATTTTCTCTACACCTCTAACCATCACTCAGGTAATAGCAAAATTCTAGAAGTGGAGGGGAAGAAGTAGAAGTAAATGTAATGGTCCTGTATGACATAGAGTAAAATCTGAAATTTTGTCTTGCTCCTGAAGAATGAAAAAGTTAAAGGAAAAAAAGAAGACCAAAACTTTGCTGGTGTTACCTTATCCCATGCCTTGTATAGTTTCCCTTGCAACAGTTTTTTTTTTAAGGTTTTGCTCTGAAAGCCCATTAGTCCCTGGAAACATGTTTCAGCACTGTAGTTGATATATAAATGTCTTTAACTAGCGTGAAAGTTTTCCTCAGCTTATATCTCAGCCTCTGTACTTTTTTTTCCACCCTCTTTTTGTGAGGTGAATCTATCTGAATATATAGGCATCTTGGAAATATTTTTCCTCACTTAATACCAGCCTGCTTAGAACTCTTTTAACATGGATAGACTCATTAAAGCATAGAATCAGAATATGGCAGCACTATGTAGTGGGAATAGAAGACTTATTCTTCTGTTTATTTAGGTATTCTTTCTCCCTGAAGAGATTTTAGGTAAGGAGTTTATTTTCAAAAGAAGGCTTTGTGTGCCTGTTCCTTTTTGACTTTGTAATACTCCCCATCTCCCAGAAATAAAACTTCTGAATTCATATCTATTCTGGAAGACTGGATGACTTTGTGTGCTCTCATGGCACAAGGATGAAGAGCTGGCGTTCTTAAGTGTGGGAATTCTTTTCATCCTGGTTTTCTAGGAAAACATGGGTATGATCACATACAATGTGCATGCTGATTTCTCTTCTGATTTCTGTTACTGCCCAATTTCAACCAAACTTACAGAGAAGTGGAGAGGTTGGAGATAAGAAATTCCATAAAGTTAGATAGCTGTGTAGGAGTTAAGCACCCCAGAATAACACGGCCTTTTAAGAGAAACTTTGCAGCTCAAGCCAACAGTCATAGAAAACCACTTGCATTTATCCATTATGAATTACCTGCTTTGGGAATGGTTTTATTTGGAACTGGCACACCTTAGGCCAGAGAAATTCAGGTACAAAATGGCCAAATGATAAAGTGATAAATTAAATTCAGTATACAAAGGGGTATATATGCAATTTAAACCAGCCTTCTCATAGGCAGGTATGGCCTCTCAACTAGCTGCAGTCACTTGGAAAAGAATTCTTAAGAGCTGTAATAAATAGTTATGTGAAAGTATAAATTCCATAGTCAGTAATATTAAAAAAAATACAAAGAATTTTTGGAAAAGAGGTAGAGAACAAGATGGAAAATACTATGCCACTATGTACAGATCTGTTGTGCGTCTGCACCATGAATAGTCTGTAGTTACGGTTCTCCCATCTTAAAAATTATGTAAGCGAACAAGGGTGATCAAAAGTTTCAAGAGAAGGGTGGTTAAATAGCCTAACACTCTTCACCTTGAAAATGAATGATTGGTGATGATGAAGCAAGAATATAATACAGAACTATAAAATAAGAAGGTAATGAAAAAAGTGAATGAATATGACTGTACATAGTTTGATACAATTTCATTTGATGTCTCATAGTACTTTTATTATTTGGAATCTGGTCTAAAAAAAAAAAAGATGATCTCACAGAACTAATAGGTAGTCTATGAGAACCACTGCTTCATCATTTTTTGTGGGTAAAGGGGTTTTATTGGCATAAAAGGCAGAATGAAGAAATCCAGAGAAGGAAAATCTGTCAGAGATGAATGCACAGATATACCCTCTGGCTTAAAAGTTCCTGCATTGCAGACTCCTGGAAGTTGGAGAGTACTTTGAGGAAGTGGTGGCTTATGCCTGCTGTATCTGTGGAAGGGGATTCCTAAGGTACCTGCTATGGAGCTTTGTCAGAGGGAGAAAATGGGAACAGAAGGCCATTTGGTCAGGGCTGGTGCAGGCACAGTGATGCTGCTTCAGGACTCATGTTTACAAAAGACTTTAGTATTATATTGCCTTGTGTAATAACCTTGTCAGATCATCAGTGGTTTATTAAAATGCATCTTGACTTCACTGGCTGCCCAACACTTCAGTGAGAGACTGTTGAAAGAGATGTCTAGCTTCCTTCTTTGGGTGAATATGCAATTGGCTTTCCCAAAGCCCCACAAGGTACCCTCTCAAATAGTGGCCGTGTATCATTCTTGCTTTTCATTAACTAAAGTTTTAGATAATCACAACCTCTTGTGTTTTTAGCCTGTGTGGACAATTAAAGGATGTAAATTCAGTGTAAAAAAAGTGCATAGAAAACATGTAGTTTGCAGTGTTTGTTCCCACAGTCAGAATACCTGGACAAGCTGTTGTGATTTTTCTTGTGCACATCCCATGTGCCTCAGCCCTGACCTGAAGAAAAGTTCAGACTCCAGGTCAAACAGAGCTGAAGACACAAGCATAAATCAATGACTTGTTTTAGTGCCACGTTAAAACAACATGAGTGGCTGGCTTTTCTGACCCTCCTCCCTTTCATTTAATGTGCTTTTTTGGCTCCTCTTTAAAGAGGGCTCTGTAGAGTAATTTCAACTCTTATCAGCTTGCTGACAGCTATATGAGCCTTTCTGCTGGCTCCAGGCAATTGCTGCCAGTGTGTGAAACATCCCATTCTTGCAGTGAAATGGTCTTGGATAGAGTTAAAGCAAATGGGTGGTGGAGTTTTCCTGTGGGTGGTGCAGCTTACATGAAAGAGATGGGATTTAGTTCTTGTTAACCAATTAAACAGAAATTCATTTCAATATCGGGACACTAGATGCTCTTTGAGCATACTTAGGTTTTTACAAGTCCCTTTAATGAGAATATTAAACTTACAGCTGCAGTTCTTTCCCTGACAGGGGACAGCTTCTGTCTCTGGGTTCTTTAGAATCATCATTATCAAATTTAAGCGAACTTTCATCTGTCTGCCATTTGTAGCATTTTAAGGAGTGCGACTGCAGAGCCTAACCCTGCTTTAATCCTCCCAGAGTGCTTCAGTGAAGCTCCAGGTCCCCCATAAATGTCAGGCCTGGACAATTTGCCATCTTATCAGATGCAGTGAAGTTAGTTCCAGCCCTCTCACCCCTCCCCCAAGAGGAAAGATTTGTTGCTGCAAACAGCAAAGGAAAGAAAAAACTTTTTCCTGGCTTACTGCCAGGATCACCATGGGAGTTGTAGAATCCTTGGCATTTATATATGAGACGTTCATTGCTCCCCACTCCCTTCAGTTGTTGCAGAGAGTATCCTTATCCTAGATTTTTTTTTCTTCTTGCCCGTCATGCCTTGTTGTTTTTCAGAAGGAAGAGAACTGTCTTCGTGGCATCTCTGAGAAAGAGCT
Source organism: Machaerirhynchus nigripectus (assembly GCA_013397975.1). Lineage (NCBI taxonomy): Eukaryota > Metazoa > Chordata > Aves > Passeriformes > Dicruridae > Machaerirhynchus > Machaerirhynchus nigripectus. Next base: position 59,585 of record VZRQ01002798.1, on the reverse strand, counting down.
CTGAAATTTGAGACCAATCAGCACCTCCATGAATAAATTTTATAGGATACATTTGGGCTGCTTTTGTATCTACATTGGCAGCTTCTAAACAATAAAAGGTTAAAGTTAACTGTAAGAGGAAAATTATGCTATTTTAAGACAATTTTTTTTGTTTTTCGGATTAGATTTTAAGAGTCTGTGTTTTAAGAGTCTGTATCTTGTTGCACAGTGGATTTTTGGTACTTACTCTTTGCGGATTGTTATACACAACTTGGATAGACTGCAGATAAACCAGATGATCCAGAAATTGGAAAGGCATATACTTTCAGAAAGAATATTTGGAAATATTCTATCATGCACATGAAGCAGCCAGCTGCAGACAAAGGGATGATTAAGCATATCTCCTGGTGCTCCACTCTTTGTTGCTCTGTGCTTTCCCTCTGCTGCTATATAGTCTGTACCACATCACATTCCTTATCAAATCTGCTTGCTGTGCTTACCCCCTTTAATTACTGAAAGTGTTACAACTTTAGCATTTATCTATATAGCATAAGTACATTGCATTGCTGTAGTAATTTGCATGTGAGTATATTAAATAGGGTAGTAGATACACTTTGTTCTTGTAACCATTTTACTGATGAGTAGGTATATATGTAAATAACTTGTACAAGGTGAAATCATAATATTAATAATAGAATTTAGAACTCTGCATCCTGTTTGAATGACAATATCAAATGTATCTTACAAAACAGTAAGAAAACATTTGGCTTTTAAATTAGAAAGGTCTTACATTTTCTATAGAAACACTTTGCTGCTAGATAATCTTCAGACAGCTTTTCCTTTAATCGTTGTCTGTAAATTATGCAGATATATTGAGTAGTTTCTTAGATGCCTGGAGGTAGGAAAATTGTATGTCTTTTTAAAAAACTGAATAGTGGGCTGTTTTAGGAATATACTGTAGTGCCCCTTGGCTTGCAAATGGTGTATTTTGTATCTGGGGTTTGGCTTCTTTCTTTCACTTGGTTTTTTTTTTTTTTTCCAATAGCAGCAAATTTGAATGCTCTTAAGAAATTCAAATGGCACCTGGCATTAGTTGTCTTTGAATCCTGGTGAGAATCCTAATTCTGTAGGTATGCTATGGAGAGAAGGATTGTAGAGGGTGTGCATATTCTAGGATGCTAATATTGGAGCACGGAATCACGGGTAGAAGTTGTTAGATTATGGTTAAGATTAAGAAATACAGTTTCCTGTAACCAGACTCAGCTGGTAGTGGAATTCTGGTCCCAGGGGGTCCACAGAATCTCTGTTCCCCCCACAGCAGTCTACCATAAATGTGCATCCCAACACTATAGCAAACAAAAGCAAAACGTATCAATGGTGCCCTTTGAGACACTGGGAAAAACTTTCCTGATCCTAATTAGCTGGTGAGGTTAAGCCTGACCCTGAGTACTGTACCCATTAACCAACTTTCTGAAATGCTTCAGTAAGATAGCAGCACCAGCCCAGGCCCTGCACTCTTCCTCTCACCACTGGTTTAGTTTCTGGTCTGTTCCCACCTATATGTAGTAGCCAATATGTATCAAGGGGAGAGAGAAAACAAGTATTTCTTCACATTTCTTCAATTGTTCTGGTGAAGCAAAAGTTTAATACATAATAAAAATGCGAATGCTGGTTAGTGGAGTGCTTCCTTTTTTTTTTTTTTTTTTTCTTGTAGCAAGGCTTATTACATAGGCTTTAATATTTATCTTTGATATTACTTCTCTTTTTTACAAAATTTGGCTTTATGCAGTAAAGAATAACATGGTATTCCAGATGTTTACCAAGAAGAAATAAATAACTCTTGTTGATGTCTATCAATGATTTTTTTTCATGTAAATTTATTTTCAGTCCTGTTTCATTGTAGTGTGACTGCCACATAGTATTATCACAACCAGCAGTTAATATTCACCTTCCCCATTTCATCAGCTAGCCATACAGCCATGTGCAGTTTGAGCCATGAAGGATGAGGTATTTTTATATAGCCCAAGCTAAGATCAGTTATTTTTAAGATGTGGAAGAAAAAAGTAGCACCGTGTCCTAAATGGAATTTTTCCAGTAGATATGGGAAAAAATCTCATGACTTCCAGTCCTTCAACTTTTATCCTCAGAGAAGTCAGTAAGATATATTTGTATTCAAGCAATGCTGGCAATAATGTCTGTGGTTAAAGTTGTCCAGTGTTGAGAACTGTGTGTATGGGGGTATGTGCATTATGTTTGTGCTTATATAAAACAGAACTATATAGCTGGCAGGAAACTGAGCAAAACATGCCTTCATCAAAGGGCAAGTTCTTCCTGGTATAGAGCTTAAGCTCTGAAATTGAGGTATGTGCTGATTTTTGACAGCTATAATATGGTGGTAACCTTACCTAGAGTTTTTTTTCTTCCTTCAAAAAGCTGTCCTTTCATGTGTGTGATTGGCACTGGGCTTGCTTTGTGTTTAGCTTCTCTAATCAAGGGAATTTAAGCTTCTATTCTCCCAGCATTAGTACAGCAGTCATGGGAAATCTCAAACAAGCCAGATCTTATTGCAGCAGTTGACACAAATAAAAGCAGTTGTGCTTTTATTTATTTATTTTTGATGCTGGATGCTGATTAAAAGTTTCCAAGCATCCTTTAGCCATGTTATAAAGCCAACCAGCAGAGAGCAGGGCAGCTGCCGAGGAAGGGAGATGCTGGTGGACACAGGACAAGATCACAGTGGGAAGCATCAGTGTGTGTAACTCAGAAAGCTGGGAAAGGTGTAAACAGATCCCCAATTTATCTATAGAGTGGGCTCTCCAAACACTGTTTTATTGGCCAGTGGCTCCTGCTTTACTAACCTCTAACCTCTGCAGTACTCAGAGGTGCTGCCCACCAGCTAGCCTTGTCTTTGAACCTCCCTTGGCTCCTGCCACCTCAAAGACTTGCAGTCAGATTCCTGTGTTTTGCTTGGGACCTCACCTCTCAGCAGGATGCCTGCAGCAGGGAAAACTGATCCACCCTGAGAACATAGACATATTTGAAGGCAATACCCCTAGGACTAGAAACCTATTGCTTTCAGTTTCAGGAGCTGTCCATCACTTGTCAAGAAATGTGGATAAAACATCCTCCCACCCCCCAACTTCTGGTCATGCAGTAGTTGAATGTTCCCTGCAATTCCATACATGTATTTGTTTTCTATTATTTTCCAGACTGCTGTTGAATCAGTGATAACACAATTCTAGCCCACTGTAGGTCTGGTTTTATGTCAAAGGAGTGTGTGGAGGACAAACACCATAATAAGGATGATACAGGTTCAAGTATTTTTGACTACTCCCCAGGTTAGGTGTGCCTGCCACTTCCTTTACAGTAATGGCCTAATGAAATTGGAGTAACTGGGGAGCCGTGCAAACTCCTGGAAACTGGAGGGAAGAGAGTAGGCTATTTTTTGTGTCTTTACATCATTATCAATGACTATGGAGATAGAATGACTTATCTGGAACCTAGAGTAGTATCTATATTTCTCTTTTTCAGCTGTGTTATTTCTATGGTGTCAACACATGCCATTTGCCTGTAAATGGGAAGACACAAATGAAAGCTCTTTGGGAGCCAAGGGAATTCAGAAAATGGTAGTAATTTTTTATATCACATGTTTTTAAAGCTGTAAATGCTACATGAAACTTTCGGGTTTTGTTTGGGTGGGGGCTGTTTTTGGGTTTTGTTGCTTTTTCCTCTCATCCTGCTGCTTTCTTTGCTGGCTCTCTCCATACTTTGCAACAGTATTCCCAGACACAGCTAAGAATGGGGTGCTTCCTTGCTGCTCATAGTGCTGGTACCTGTTTGTTGGCTCCATAACTGAAATGTATTTTGACCATCTATTTGTAGGGTGCCAGGACAGTAAGTTAGGTTTCCTGGCTGGTGCAGTGTTGCCTTCTGCAACAGAGTTGCTAAGTTGACATACTCATTAATCAAAGAAGCAAGTTTGAGGTGCAGAAATATATAGAAGGAGGGGATAACACCAGTGCTAAGTGATATTTTTATCTATTCAAGTCTTGTGTCCTTGCTATTTTTAGAATTAAGTTGCTATCACTAGGACAAGGAATAGTGGAAATCCGTATTTTAAGGGTAAAGATAATGCAGGATTTCAAAAGTATATAAAAAGTTGCCATTTCACGAGAGAGAATGAGAACTCTTTTATTGAAATACCTTCTTTTGTGTCACATATTTAAGCAGAATAAGGCTGTTCATAACAGAAGATGAAAACCTTAGAAACACCAAAGGAAAAAAATCTCCAAAACCCACCAACCACCCCTCAAACAAATAAAAAAACCACTCAAAGTCCCAAAATTATGTGCAAGTGTGGAAGCAGGAGTGAAAATGTTAACTTTAACAGATACGCTTCTGAGAACCATTCTCGTATATGCACGGTATGTGTTGTACGTATGCATTACTACAATTGATGTGATTCTTTTTCAAAGCACCAAAGAGGAGAATCTGAGGAAGGCTGCAGTGCAAGAAGCTTAATTTTAATATCTGAGCTTGCACTAACATTTTCTTTTAACTCTTCTAAGAGTCAGCAAGTAGTCTCCAGCAATAAAACTGAGAGTGAGGAGAAGTGAGTTACTCCCAAGTGGCTGGTATCTGAAGGGTAAGATTAGCATTTTGAACTCTGACCTCTGTCCCCTTATGTATTGGCAGCTTCAAACAGGAAAAAAAAAAAAAGAAAATTGGATAATGGAAAGATTCAGTTTTCACTCTCTGTTGTATCTGAAGGAGGCAAATGTGCTTGTTTCATAGCTGAAATTACTTCAGCAGAGAACATTGAGCCAAAGGATTAAATCCAGTTACTGCTTCACTGTTGAAGAGATTGGTTTTGAAGCTGAATTACAATAAAAACCATCACCATGAAATGTCTATCTAGAATCTCTTTCTTAAAATATTTGACTGTAATGATACAAATTATTGTTTTGTTTGCTCATGCTGCTGAAGTGTCTCATAATTAAGGAATATTCCTCTATAGGCTGCTCATATAATCTGTATAAATTAAATAGTTGAATTGAGTATTTTCAGGGCTTTACTTGAGAATCATGCAAAACTCAGAAACAAGAGTTGAAAGATGGAATAGTTCAGAAATAATATTAAAACAATTACATTATTGTCAGATTACCATTACATTATTATTGTCAGATTACATTAGAAGCAAACCTTAGTTAACTGGAAACAAAATTATGTGCCCTGCATTGTTCTACTGCTCATTCCTCTTTTTTCCCTTGCAGAGGAGCTTCTGGTTTGAGGTTCAGATAACCCCGATGCTGAATTATGGATTAATCTTTATCTGAAGTGATCAGGGACCTCCAAAACTTCAATTCCTTGCTTACCTCAATTTTTTAGCTTTAGAGGTGACATGCTGGTATGCTGAGCACTCTATATACTGTCTGAACTACTGCTTTTCTTGGGTAGGCCTGCAGTGAGAAATGGATGCAACACAGGCAGTTTAGGTTGAATTTGAAAGATGCTTTTAGTCTGATACTCTATAAAACATAAAAATCAGAAAACTTTACAGTTTTAGGCAAGTTAGCGTGATTTTACCAGTATTTAATTGATTTAATGGATTAGCTTTTAAAATTCCTACATAGTCCATATATGGGGACGAGAAACTGATTTTTACTTTCAGACTGCAATTTCTAAGGAGTTTACCCCCAGTTTCAGGTAATTGTACTGGCACCCCAAAAGCGAGACAGCTTTTCAGAGCACAGCTCTCTTACTGTTATTTATAGGCTGAAACACATGAATTATTTTTGAAAAATGTAGCCTGTGTGTGTGTAGATTTGTGTAGCCTAGATTTGCATTTCAAATCTTCATACCTCCCAGGGAAGAATGAGATGACTTCAGATCACTATTGAAAACAGAACTTTAAGGGGAAGAAGGACCATGACCTACAGCTAGTCACTTATTTTATCGTCTTGTGCTCCCTTACCAAGAGAAGAACGGATTTATCAGACGGTATTTTAAGGTACCAGACCTCTAAATTTCTGCCTGAATAACCCTATTTTTTCCTGCACTGATTACAGAGAGAATGAGCCAGCCAGCTTTAGGTGTGTTGAATGTGATTGAGTGATATCACCAAGGGTCATAAACCAGTCAGGCATTTTTTTTAATCCCAAATTCTTACCATTTTATAGAAACAACAAAATACTGTTTAATTCTTAATAATATAAAGTCTTCTGAGGCTTTCTTATAAGCCTGTGTAAAAGACCCAAAGATATCACTGGTTTTAGCTGGCCCAGCTGGTATTGTCTTTGCTGGAGAACTGCATACTAAAAGTAGTATGTTTGATCGGCAAGGAAGCTGTTGGAACAGGGAACCAGATGTAGGAACAGTAAAGCAGTACAGAAAGAGGGTACAGATTACAATTTATAAGCAGAAAAATGTGGGAACTCAGGGCTATAGGGTCCTCAGTCTGAATCCAAAATTTGTTTTGGGAAACTTTTTATAAAATGCATATTGCTCCAAAACAGAAACTTACACTCTCTTCAGTCCCGTTTTGCAGGAGAGGTCAGTAGGGTTCTTGAGAGCTCAGGTTTGCTATCTGCCTGTTATATAACATCAGCTACATTCATGTGCATCTTTAGTATAGGGCAAACATACAAAAATTCAATTTCTCAGTCACCCATTTCATCCTGCTGTCCCATTGAAATAGTTTGGGGGGAGGGGAGGTTGCCTGGGAGCAGTCCCAGTAGTTTACTTGATGTGCAATAATGTGCTATGTCTCATAACTTAGAAAATGTTTGATTATGTTACAGTGTAACATCGGACTTCAGCAGGTCTTTGTGGATACACTTCCATGTCCAGAGCTCTCAGATGCACAGCTGAGCTGTAGATATTTACTGCAATATCTTTTGTGTCTCTGTTAAAGGTAGACATTTTAGCAAAGGGTTACTGCACACAGCTACTTCCGTTACTTAGCTAAATATTTTGTTAGTGTAAAGTTTCTATTTACAAATAAAAAGAGAAGATAAAGTTATTTGGTTTTTTTTTCTATTCTTCTATCCATCCCAAAATTTGAAAGGCTTAGAATGTTTTAAGTCTCAAACATCTGTTTGAGGTCAATATTACACATACTGCTGAGAGGCTGAAGTAGAAGCAAGAAATTAAATAAATGCCAAACTTTTATCAGTAAGTAAGTAGCAGAACCCGGATTAAAAGTAAGATCACCAAGTTTCCAGGCCAGTGCTGTTGCAGCAGGTAGGCCACACTCTTTTGCTTGGATAGGCTTCTCTAATCCAGCTGGAAGTAAAAACCAGGAACACCAAGAGCCATTAAGAAGGGAAAGCATTTAAGTGGAGTCACCATAGGTGGTGTGAAAATGGTTGTATGTCAAGGCCTTGTAAACCCTTTCAAGGCATTTTGGAAACACTGAACTGCTGCAGTGGGGCAGAATCTCACAGCATCATGGCGCCTGACCTAAAAGTTGAGAAAAGTGGTGGTTTATGGGCAGTTAAATTTTACTACTCTTTTGCGAATTTTGTTTTTTTCCGCTCTTGCTACTTTTACCAACTCCCACCAAATCATGGGCTGTGAAAAGACAGGAGGCTACAAAGTTCCTTTCATGGACTGTTTTCCCCTTGATCTAAATGTTACAGGAGGTAGTCCTTTCCTTGCCTTACACCCAGTGGCTTTTTTTTTTCACAAACCAGTCAAAAGATTCACATTGATCTGTATTGCACGCTACACTAGAGCACCATTACTGGCATTAACACTAGAACTTATAAACATTATATGAATGGACTCTGTAACCTGATGCTATGTTGCCTTGTAAAGAGCTTATAAAGAGATGCTAGGCCCCCAAGTGTGTTTATTTCTAAGGAAAATAACACCTTACCTAAATAAATGTTACTTTCTATGAGTAGGCTGCCCTGTTGCTGCATGCTGCTGCCTGTTGTGTGGTATGAAAATAAGTGCAAATGCTCCAGTCCCAGGCTCTTGCCTGTGCTGGTATGTGCTGAGTATTGTCTGTTTAGTGTCTTCATAGTCCAATTAAACTAAATCCTGGAACTGAAAATAAGTGGAATTGAACTTTTGGGCTGGTTGCTTCCTTACTTGGTTAAAGGAACATCTGTCTTACGGATACTGCTAGTCTGTCTCAAGGTGTGCATGTGTATTTGTAGAGATAAATTAATAACACTACATTATATTAAGAAATTTTGGCCTTTACAGAAAGTGATGGGTTTTCATGGCTGATCTAATGAGGATGCAGCAGTTGAAAGTGGGGCAGGAGGAAGGAAGAAAGGAAGGGCAACAATTTAGAACTACTTACTGGCATGCCTGTGTTTGTGAACTTGGTCTGCAGTGCTCACTGCTTGGCAAGAGGAGAGGATTTGGTCTCCAATTCCTTCAGTCTTTGGCTTCCATAATGAAGTTTTTGTGGCTTTGTTAAATGTACTGCAGGAATTGAATTCAGATGAATTAATTTCATGGGCAATCTATTGTGTAATGAGAATTTCCAATCACTTCCAACCCATTGGGCAACCCAATAATGTAATGTATTTCTCACTGTCAATCAAATCATACAGTTTGCTAGATTTAACTCATCAAAATGTTGGTAAAACTGTTATAGAAAGTAATGCTTTTCTGTCGTTCATTTTGGATCTATCCGAAATTTTCTATTTATCCAGAAATTAGAAGTAGAGAAATTACTATTCTTCTTTCTGTTTTCAATTCCTTGTATGGCCTTGTAAGCCATACAGGTTAATGTACATTGATCTGTGTTTTCTTGGCAGTTGTACAAAGTAGATGTTTGATCTCTGTTTGCCACCAAGGTTGCCCATGGCCTAAGCAATATTTAGGTGTATACAAAGCTAGCATTCTCTACAAGTCTGTGGTCCACAGTGTGTTTTCTTAGAAAAATCTGGAAACCTCATCAAGCAGGCTTCTAGAGTACAAGAAGCTAGTTTCAGCTCAAGTTGAAAGGAGAGGTCTGACTTTATCATAGTTGTTGTCTGTGTGTAATCAATGCTATGTGAAAGCCAGGGTCTGGACTTATGTATTGTTTATTTCAAGATCCTGAAAGGCATTCAGGTAGCTCTAATTAGTGTATTACAATTACCATACATTAAAAACATTGCTTAGTGTATTGAAGTTACTCTTGAGTTTTCTGGATTCATAGATATGGAAGAGAGAAACAGAGAGCTCAGTAAAGCTTTGTATGAATAATAAGAAAGTTGGAGTCTGGAACAGAAACCTTTTTCCTTTGTTGTTATTACTCTCTCCTGTACCACAAATGTGTTCATGGGATTTTTATCCCCTTTATTTCTTACATTCCAACATAAGCTTTTCAACCTCACCAAGTAGAGTAGAAAATACATTTCAAATGGAATCAACATACATCTTCCCAATAGAAAACTTTCCCAAAATATTTAGTAACTCAGCATGTGGAGCAGCAGACACTAGCAAGCCATGTTAATCAGTTCTGCTTTATAAAAGCAAACAAGGTGGGGAGGAAGTAATGAGACCCTGAAACATCTGTTTGGGGACTTTAAATCCCCTTAGTAGGTTTTGAGTTCTGCCTTAAAGAAACACAACTCCAAAAATATTACAACCAACTGTGGGAACATTTTATGGCTCTTTACAAAAAATTAATTACATAAATATTAGTCTATAAAACATAAATTCCCTGTGCCCTCTTCTCCAGATTTGCTTCTAGTATAAAGGTGTAATCTTGCCTAACATTGCAAGCATTCTTTAAGCAAAGAGAAGCTAGGTCGGATCCATCCTAGTTTTACTGAAGGAAGAAAACCATCTTTGATTTTTATGAAGCTAGATAATAATAGATATTACAGTATTAATAAACAATCTTAGAACATTGTGGGAATGCTGTCATTTAATAACAATGGAATACATAATCCTGTATTTCACACTATTAATAGTTACTTAATTGCTTATAAAGTTACATGTTAAAAGGCTACATAAAATAGTTCCTCCTTCCTACTTAGTGCTGCTTACAGCAGTTGTTCTAAACTGTTGTCTAACATGAAAATAAAATTTGGAATCTGTGTTCTTACTCCTATTTAGCATACTTGAACAGAGAAGTTAGCTGTTCCAGTCTGTTTTAATTCTTAATCTGCTTCTGCTTTTCTTTTTAGATAGTTTGCTGCTGATTTCTGGATAATATCTTTTTCTTAAGGAACGGGGCATGGGGAAAGAAATACTAGTGCTTTTGCTTAGCATATGGTGTTTGCTTTATTTAGTGTCTTTTTCATTTATTCTTACCTGTTTATATAATTCTTCTGCTTTTACACTTGAATGTGGTAGTAATTTTGTTCCGTGTTCTTGGTAATCAGCCTGTTATCCAGCTGTTAAGTCCTACCAGGAAGAGAAATAAGGAGAGGGAAGGGATTGTATTCTAAACTGGTGTTGCTTTGCACTCTTTCTGGATGACAAGCTCCAGAGTAGTGTCATTTTGGACATACCCATCAGTCTCTGTAGTAAAATTTTGAAATAGCCTGAAATAGTCAGAGTTATGGCTGTTTTCACAGTGAATATAGTGCTTCAGAGAGCACTAATCTCTTTCCTAGTTTGCTTTTTTAATTGTAACATGGATTTTTTTCTTCTTGAATATTTACAGAAATATTCTGCAGTATCTGTTTTACAGATTTTTTTTTTTTTTTTTTTAATTCACAGAGCAGAGTTTTAGGGCCGTTGGTTTGGCAACAAGTCTGTAGTTCTAAATCCCGTAGCTTACACTTGAAGTAAAGTACAGGGTAGCATAAGCATCAATATGTGCAAGTTTGTGCTTATAATCTTTCCTGTACACTGTTATTTAGTCTAGGAATATCCAAAAGGAAGTGTATCTACAGGAATCACTCTGTGTCTTCTGTTAAAAAGTACTGATCTGCAGAGTGAGATTTGTTGGCATTTGTTAACGACACGAGTTATTTTTGGTTCATCCTAAGATCTGTACATCCAGAAGCTTGGTATTCCTTCAGTAATTAAATAAGGTAAATAATACAGTAACTAAATAAGGTAAAGAATATTATTTTATATTTTCATAGCAAGTTATTAAAACTTGCTTGTCTGTATAGCCTTTTTGCTATTTAAGAAATCTGTAGCAAGAGTAAAATAGCACTTGCCCAAATTTGTGTATTGTCTTCAGCTGTGTTCTGACTCTGAAAGCTTCTAAAGGTTCCAATTAATGAAGAAATGCATTTGTTTTAATTGCTCTACCTCCTAAATGCAAACACATACTCTTATAGTTGATAATTAACCATAGGGAGATTGCAAGTGAAAGTACTTTCTGAACAGTTCGAGGTGCTGCAATTTCCTGAAGAAAAATAAGGTTTAAAAAAATCATTTTGGGCCAGAACTCTTGAACTACATGTTTTGGTTAAGCATGTTTCCTTCTGGGTTGGATGGGGACCTACAGGATCATTTCATAGTTTTAGGGATTGAAAAAGTATGTTTCTATATCCTAACAGAGAGTCGGATAAGTCAGCATTTTAATTTTCAAACCCTTGCTTTTCTTCTAGCATTTTTGTCTTACACAGAAATGGACAAGATGAAAACTTGTACAGAACCTTTGTTTTAGAACTCCTCTGTGAAATTCAGAGCACCCGTGTATAACAATCTCATGCTTCATTTCAGAGTTTTACACTGTGCTAGAAATTAGCCTAGATTAATGATTGTAATAAATTGGCATGTACATATGCTTTTATATGAAAATCATAATAATTTATTTGTATAAATAGTATTAGGTTTTTTGGAAGACTTGGGAAGGTATTAGTGTGGTAGGGTTCATGACTACTGAAATTCTCTATCTGATCAGGTGTCTCTAATATTGATGTTAAAAAGTGACTTCTAAGTTCCACCTTTTAGGGAGAATGCTTTTATTTGACTATTTAACTGCACTGTGGATTCCTTTGCCTTGGAAAAAATGGAGTATAACAGCAATTTATCTTGTTCTATGGTCAAACTGCTTTTGATATTTTTCAGGAGGAAAATATATGATAGATAAAAGTGTGAAAATACTTGATTCCTTCAAATATTCTCATTCTGTTTATTCACTTGCAAAATAATGCTGCTGCTTCTTTTTATTGGCTGTGACTCCTTTTAGGGGGTGGAGTTGAGTTTGAAGCCTTCAGGCTTTATGGAAATACTCTATCTACAATAAACATGCCTCCTAATTTAATTTCCACCTGACATGTAGACTGCATGGAACAGATTGTGCATGGCAAGCCAAAATTGGTTATTAAGCACTGGATCTGTGCAATGTGAAAGTGAATTTTATTCTCTTTACAGGCAAGGTGGTTCTGGGAAGCATATTTTCGATCGATGAAAGCAATTGCTCTCGCCACTCTTCAGATTATCAATGATAGAATTTACCCATATGCTGCCATTTCTTATGAAGAATGGAATGATCCCCCAGCTGTGGTAAGCTGATTCGTTTGATTTACTCATAAAACAAATTGTGGATTTATTTTGGTTTTTTTTTCTCGTATAAAAGGTATGTGCTATAAAACTTGGTAATAATTCTGTGTATGTGAGTTTGTGTGTGTATGTGTTGTGCTGGTTACTTGCACAGATGAAGCTAATATATTTTATGGCAACTGGCAAAATAACTAGCAGCTCACTTTATGTCCTGGCACTAAGATGAGAACTTTTAACTTTTGCTATTGCACACGTTAAATTGCTTCCTTGTTTGTTTATTTATTTATTTATTTTTCTTTGACGCATACACGTACACACACACACACACACATTTTCTTTATTTCTATTGAATTCAGGGAGAGTTTGGAACACTGCATGTATTTGGACACAGTCTGTATGACTGCAGAGAAAATAGTGGAAATGCTGAAGATCTCAAGCAATCTGCAAGGATCTTTCATATAATTCTGTTGAAATAGCTAATTATTCCTATGCCTACAATTTTCTCCATGTTATTTCTTAACAATTTCTCTTATATAGAAACTGATTATCAAAGTTTTGCTGTCTTTTTTTTCTTTTGCTTTTTTTGGGTTTTTGGTTTAATTTAAAATTTCTCTGGTTGAACTCACTTCTGTTAAGAAAAAATGGTGCAGTATTAATTAACCTCCTGCACCAAGCAGCTGGTTCTGATTTTTGACTATATAAAAGCCTGTAGATGATTTTCACTCATAATCAGTTAATTTTCTCTGTGTCAAAATATTAAAAATAGTTTTGTTTTACTAATAAAACCAAACTTGTTAACTGTCTTACTTTATGATAGTTTAGAGATAGAAAGCTAGCTAGGAGTACTCAGGAGCAGAGTGTGTTTCACTTTAAACTCTTCAGGCCGATGGAGTGTGAACAGTTTCTGATGAAGAGTTAGAAGCTCATTGCTGTGCTTCAGAATTTGTGTTTCCATTGCCTAGCCAAAGGCATTAATAATCTCCTGTTGTCATTTCTTGGAGAGGAAATATGGTCCTGGTCAGTATTTAAGGAAGAAATTAATCTGCACACGTGTGTACTCCACAAGAAGGGAATCAGAACAATTATGCTAGCAGAACCAAGCACCTTTAAACACACTTAGTTTAATGAAGAAAATGCTTAAGGATTACACAGTCTTTAAAGGGAACGTAAAAACATTTCCTGGATTCTGTCCTATACTTTTCTAAAATAAATGCAGTAGTCAGAGTTCCAAAGTTGTCTGCTTGTTGGGCAGTAATAATCCGCTTGAGCCTGAGTATGTGTCTCATTTAGCTCCTGCCTAATAACCACTCACAGCACTGTTACAATTTCTAGCAAGCCTGGATGAAACATTATAGTTGGAAAGACTTACATATGTACATTTGAGGTAGCATAAAATGGCAACTGTATCCTCTAACTGTGATAAGAAGGCAAAGTAACTAATATCCTTTTTGTTTACAAGAAAATTGCTGTATTCTTCTCTAAATAAACTCCATGGCTGAAGATTTTAAAGAAAATTATTTCAGGTCAGCCTCAGGGCCAGGATATAGCTAAAATAAAATAAGCACCTGTGAGTTAACATTAATACCACAGTAAGAAGTGTTAGTAACTGAATGTCATAAATTCTTATGTTTCTGGCCAGAACTAATCTCCAGAACTTGCCATGTGTATTCTGCCTTCAAACTCAGCCGACTCAGCACCCAGTTCCTTTAGCTCTGCTTGTTGTTCCATGGGATGTTGTGGTCAGTAGGGATTAAGTGCAATGCTCTTCTGTATGCTTTTGTTCCTGTTACGTGGTTTTGATAGGAACCCAAAGGTGCAGAAAGAGTATGTAGAAGCTGTAGGCACATTAACAAGAGGTGCTATCACTGTTTGAAGGGCTTAAGGGCAACACGAAATTAGCCAGAAATTTCTTTATTCAGGGCAAGACTGTTTAATAGAGCTCAGATCCCTGTGCTCTGAATAGTGACGTTTTGAAAATGAGAGCACAGATTTGTCTATGGAATATCTATACAGGAAAATGCCAGCTTTAAGGGGTTTATGAACTTACTTGCTGGGACAAATTCACCTTTCTAACAGAAAGAAGAGCTTGCTGTGCAAGGTCATTATGCAGAGAAAGATACTTAGAAAGAACCCTTGGCCATGGTTGCTTACCTGCCTGCCTTCTTTGTTTAAGGTGGGGGGTTTTTGTGTGTGCTTATAGGCAATAATTTTACTTTGTATGTCACTAGGATCCTGAGAAGTAACAGAAAAAGTTTGGTAAAATGTCCTGGTTACTAATTGTTGTGCTGCTCAATTGTTATAACTGCTTCAGGTGTTAGATAAAGGAATAGAACCATTATTTCTGCTTTGACAATTAGAATGGCTCATAACTCTCCAAGGTGCACATTATGCTTTGTATTTTGTTGAGCTATTGTAGCCTCATGCATTTGCTCCCAGAGTTAGATTCATCATCTGATTTCAGTCTGTTTTCTCTGGTTTTGTATAGTTCTGCCATTTAGTATTTTGATTATAGTACAGCAGAATAGATTCTATTTTGAGTTAGTGAACACTTAGCAGATGGCAGCATGTAAGTATGCTAGATAAAAGAGATTTTTGGAGGTCTCAGATATTCAATTAAGTTAGTTTGTAACAGCAGCACATACGAGGAAAAAGCTGAGAAAGCTGCATCTTTCACAGAAGGCTGCCCCGAGTTTGATTGCACTTGCAAAGCAGGATTGGTAGGCTTCTCTTTGCTTTTCTTTGAGCTCGGATACTTCAGAATAGGAATTATGATGTATCTGCAAGCATAATAATGATTACATAGTTTTTACTGCAAAATTGCATTGATTTTTGTATCTGAGGGGGTGGCTTTTACCTTGTACAGTCAGCATGAAAATGATACTCACTTAAAATTAGTGAGGCATACTCGTGGCTAGATCTGCATATGGATAAGTGACATTCCTGTTCCTGAGATATTTCTCAATTCTCAATTCTCAACACAAAGAAACATCAGCCCATCTTGTGGTGAGTTTGTAGTTTCCCAAACAGTTTAAATCACTATAGTAGGTACTGCTGCCCAAAGAAGTCCTGCACTCTTCTGCAGTTGAATAACAGTTTCCTCTTTCATGGTCAACCTTCTATTTGGTTTTTCTATTTCTCTTGTGGTGAATTAGCCAAAATAATATTCCTCATAGAAAACTTACCAGGCAAAAGAAAAAAAAAGAGAGTGGGGGTGTGTGCAAGGGAGGGACTGGACAGCTTGAAGGCTGCTTTTCTTGGCATTAGTTTGACTTATATTGGCTCAAAATATTAGTAAGAGTGTTGCCTGAGTATCTTCACCACAGTGTCGATCCAGCAGTGGTACAGGAGGGTGTTTTTCCAGGAGGGAGTATAAGGTATGAGAAGATAAATGCATATACAGTTAATTCCATACTTAGTACATTGCACAGGGGAAGTGATCCAAGCAGTTTTATGTGCTTTTATGGGCTGACTGAAGACTGTTGGCCTTTCTCAAGCAAAAGAAAGTCATAAAGTGGATTATTTTTCTACTTGTTCACTGTCCTGTTGAGGAAATGGAAGACTAGTAGCATATAACATGCTAATATGTTATGGAATAATACTTTGAATAAAAATGCACTATGACATATTTCCTTCTTTTAATGAAGAGGAGCAAATGATACTTTTGGAGTCTGAAATTCATTGCTGGACCACTTGAGTCCTTTATGTCTCAGACAGTCTTTTGTTTCAAGCCTGGGAGTTTAATCTCTTTTGTATTTCTTGGCCCAACCATTATCCATTAGGCAGAGGCAATCAGTTACGTCCAAGTAAGCCAGAAAATGACTGATTCTACGGTGTGCATTTTGATGGTTACCAGTTTGGGCTGGATTAGAAATAATGACTTGGGCTTGCGATGTGATCTGTTACCTTCAATTAAGTACTTTGTTATGCTCTAATAGAGGTAAATTACTTCCTCACTTATGCTTCGTTGTAGATTGTTTGAATTCTCCTCTTTGCTTTATACCTCACTAACTTATATGGGTTTCTGAAAAATGAGTAAGAGGGTTTTTTCAGAATTCTTCAGCTGCTTTTGTTGAAATTCTTTCAAGTCTGTTTATAATGTAGACCTATGAAACATTAGACGGCTTTTTTGTCAGGGGCTGCTTTTGAGCTCTGACCTTGGATGGTACAGACCAGAGTTTAATAATCACTTGAGAATATCAGTATGCGAACAATAAACATACCAGATTTCATTTCTTCCAGTGAGGCAGAAAACAGCACCATCATTTGGTGTAAACTAAAATAGCAAAATGATCTTAGTGCCCAAAATGCCATTCATCTAGCAAAGCCTAAGTAGGATGTTCATTTACAGAATACTTTGTGGTCCTGCCAATTACTAGGCACTTGACACTCGTTAAAAAATTAAACTATTCCTAACCTCTTTGACTAGTATTTTATATCCCTCAGTCTACAAATAATGCTACTGTTGTAATTGTGCTTCCCTCCTAGTACCATTTGTCATCTCCAAAGCGTTAAGCAAATATTAGCATACACTTTTTTATCTACCTGTAAATGAGAACAAGCTAGCACTTTTCTGGGCAGTGCATATCTGGTATTTTTTTCCATTGAACAATATTAGATTTCTGTTCCTGCTGTACTTTCCAGCTACTTGTGTGATAGTTTCAAACAGCTGGATGAAATCTTGCTTTATTTATTATGTTAGAAGACAGGTATTCTTTTTTATATTAAATAAATTTCAGTTTATTGATTCTTTATGGTATTGCTATTATGTACACGTTGAATATCCTACATGTATGCAGCTGTAAATATTGGTATTTTTATGTGAATGTGAAATGTGATTTAACAGTTGGTTCTTTAATTTACCTGCCCAGAGGTTAGGATACTTTTCTTACACAGTGGATTATTCTACAGTAGATAGAAGTTCCTGTCTGTCTTGTGGCTAATTATTTTCATGAGAAGGGTTTATGATCTTCATTAAAACATGAAATGATGGCCACTGGAACTTGGTTTGTAATTCTGTTGAGTGTAAGCACTTTAACTGGCTCAGGACAAGTAGGGAGGGTTAATTCCTTTGGTTTTGCCCTGTGACCATTTGAGGATGGGAAGCATGATGAAATACTTTCTCAAAGTATTGACTAGAAACTTACCATAAATAATTGGAGAAAAATAGAATAAATCAAGGCTTTTTTTGGTCTGGTAATTCATAATTGAAACCACATTGAGGTTAGATTGATTTTAGGAACAACCCAGCTGAAAAAGCCTTAACCACAGTGGCAGGGGATATATCTCTGTTTTGCTCAGATGTATAGAAGAGCTGCTTATTTACTAAGTTCAATACACTGCTGTCCTTACCTCTGTGCTTTTAAAAGACAGTGAATTGTTGTTCAGACTGTGTGGTTTCACTAATATGTAGTGTACAACAAGCAGGCTAGGTGTCGAAAATAAACTACACAGGAGGGAAAGCTCAATGTCTTATTCATGGGAGCAGTGAAATTTTATTCTTCTTAAGTGCTGTTGCTGAGTTTTCCCACTAAATGATAGCTGGGAACTTCTTGATTCTTCTTTAATATGTAACATCTTACACAGCCTTGTTTTCCCAGAGACCATTCTGTGAAGTAGTTTCTAATGTGTCTACTGTACCTTTCTTCAAGTCTCTTTCAGTGGTGAACAACCAGTTAAGAAGTTTTGGGATAGAACGGAGTTTTTGTTATCTCTGATATTTTACAAATATCTTTGAGGCTCTGTAGAATTTAAATATTGAGATTGTCCATTTCTCAGTCCAGTTGTGTTCACTGTTGTCCTGAAGCTCCCACCTATCTCCCTCCTGTACCCTGCTAAGAAAGGTCTGTTTTATATTTCCCTGCTAAGTTGAACCTGAAGACTCCCCATAGAGTCCAGTCTGAAGCCTCGCACATAACGAGAATTCAGCTCCCTTGATACCTTGTCCTTAATGTATTTATTTTTCCTAAAGTAGAATCAGGTTGTTTTTAATGACCAAGAGGGAGGCCAATATTTGATCGAACTATAGTAATGGAAGGTGCCTTATTTCTAAGGCATTATTATACATGCACAGTTGTAGAAAGAATGCATGGGACAGCTGCAGCAGTCTGAACCTTTGTGTACATACATAACCATTCCTGCCCTCTCCTCTCTTCCAGCTTCAGGCTATTCCCAAGTTCTCATTGTCACTCATGTTTCACTACTTTGGATTTTCACATGAACTGCAAAGAGCTGTCAGACAATTCAGACTGCGAGACTTAAGTGACATGAAATTATTCTTAGGAAACTAGCATTTGAATTTGATCCTTTTTGCCCATAAAAATGATTCACAGCAAGTAACCTATTAATCTTGGATTAATTATCCTGGCTCTTCTAATGATATTAGCTGGGAGGGCGATAGTGAAGGGTTGTCTTATCCATAGCTGAGTGTCAGCACTTTGTCAAAGAAAGATGGTGGATGATCAATGTACTGTTGCTGTTTTCTCTCCTCTCTGAGAGTGAAAGTTCCTGTGAATTTCCATCAAGAATGTTAATAAAGATGGGAATGGAGCAAATGTGCCTTCATCACTTTGTTGCTTGAGCAGTGACTGGGAGAACCCATCCCTATGCCATTAGCCATTTCATGCTTTGCTGCCATAATGGAGATTTAATTAGGTTGCTGTTGTATTAATTGCCTGTATGGTTTGCTTTTCCCAAGCAGAAATCTGGAAGACTTTAGCAAATTATGGAGGCTTGAATTTGCCTGATTTCCTGCAGAAAGTGGGGTCAATAGGTCTCAGACTGTAGACACACTCTTCAGGCAGGCAGCAGGGGGTTGGCTCTTAATGGCACTTGAGAGATGCTTAATTGCCTTTTTGAAATGTTTTCCTCAAATGAGAGGCATGGTTCTCCCACCCATTAGTGTGTGTCTACAGGCTTTTCCCTCCCTCCATCATCCTGTAGTAGGTACAGGAGCAAAACCTCCTTAAAAATTGCCTTATTTTTCCTAAATTATGACCAGCAGGGGAGAATTTTCATGCCTTTCTCAAAGTAGTAGAAGTTGGGATTTAAGAAATGTACCTAAAACTTCATGACCATTTTAGGTACCTATGCATGTGCTTGCATACATATGCATGGTGTAGTTCTTTCTGTAAATACCTAAAATAGTCGTAGATTATGGAAAAGGAATAATCCTTTTCAAAGGATATTATAGCAACCAATTTGTTAGGAAGTGCTGTGGACAGAGAGAAAACGTTTCTAGAAAAACTTCAAATGGGAGCCATTAATCTAGGTGGCAATTCTGACCCGTAAGTAATAAATAGAACATTGTCTGCAGATGGCTCTACCAGTTATTTCTTCTTGTAGGACAGAAACATAATATTTTCTTGGCACTCTGGTTATGATGTTGAACCTCTGTTTCAAGTAGTAATGAAAAGAGGTTTCTGAGAGTTGTGTTAAGAAGCTGCTTGACATTACCAGGGTCATTTGGATAATAACAGTCTTGGGGTGGGGGTTGTGTGGAAACAAGTCTGTAGTAAAGCTTTAATGAGGTGGATTATGCTCTGGTCACATTCAGATTGTGTAGGAATTATTGAAGCTGCAGCAAAATCAGAGGGCTGTCCCCATCTGCCACTAGTCATCTTGTACAACTAGCAAAGTATGTACAAAAGCTTTCATTTTAGAAAATATAATAATCTGAATAATCTGAAGGCAGCTTTTTCTCTGCACGTAGCAGTTGCTGAAGTAATGGATGTATATTTGCTGAATTACTGAGCATGCTTTCACAGGTAGCCATGTCCCTTTCAGGAACCAAAGTTCCATATTGTACCATTACTGTTTCTACATTATCCTGCTATTCCTCTTGGATAAAAACTAGAACTTTGTGTTTTCTATTAGGGTCCTCACAAACCATTTAAGATGAATGCTGCTTTTACCAGACCTGATAAAGTGTGTGTAGCTGAAGGCCAGTCTGTCTTTCCAACTATTTCAGGAAGTCTAGTAAAACATTTTACTCCTATTGACAGGTCCTTGCTTGGAACATACTCTTAGACCATCCTGGACAAAAGAGTGTGCCAATGCTGCGCTTAACTTTTCTGCCTCACCTATTTATCCTCTCTTCAGTTTTGATTTGTTCATAGAAGGAAATCATATTCGCATCATATTTTTTTCTCCTTTACTAAAATGGTCAAAATGTTATGATGTCTTTCAGTAAACAGGCTCTTTATTCTCCTCATCCTAGAAGTCTTTCTAGTTAGAGGTGTCTAACCATTAAACACGAGGAAGGTGATTGTTGGGTGTATAAAGTAACCCAAAGACTAAACAGGGAAACAGAAAATTTCAAAGTTTACTTCCTACAAATATGATCTTGTAACTCTGAGTCTCTAAATCTTGCTTTACTCCTTATACAAGCAGGCTTATGGTATGAGTTTAGCTGGAGAATTTCACAGTATTTCTGTAAACTGCTGGCAGTTGCTAATGTCTTATGAGTGTTCATAGTTTTTACAGGCTAGGATTCAAAACTTCCTTGCAAAACAGCATCACTCAGTTTCTGCTTTCCCAACTCCCCTTTTCACCTTGTCCCAAAGGGTTTGGTTTTTCCCTTTGCTTCTCTGTCCGACCTCTGCTTGGAACATCAGTTGGAATGGAAAATTTGAGACTAAAATGCTGGTGCTTTCATTCTTGTCAAATGGTCCCTTCACTGCTTCCCTCCCCCACATTGTCAGCTCCAAAGGAGGTTGGCACATTCAGTAGGAATTTAGTTGTCTTGTCTTTCGCCATCTGGGCTGGCTTCCCTATGCTGACAGTGTATTGAAGTAAGACCTTTAAAGCCTTAAAAGGGATGCCCTAGTTAAAATGCACAAGGAGCAGATAACTCTCTGAAATTGATCTTCGCATCTCATATATTTTTAAATTTTTTTAATGTGGTAGGTGGGTTTTTTCCACCATTGAACAAACTTTGTGGAAGCTAGTACGTTGTTCTCTTTGTACCTGCTTTTTCCCTTTTTGCTTGGGTGCACATTTTATGCCAAGTTTATGGGTTTCTTGCTTTAGTTTTAATGTTGTTAACACTTTTTCACTCCGAAATTGTAGTGCTTATTAAGTTCCTCTTTTTGTATTGAGTCCTGACTATAAATTTAAATGTCTTAAAATAATGGTTAGTAAATGAGAATTGAGCCATGCTAGCTGGGTTCAATTCACCTTGGTTTTTCTTTTCTACAAATCTGCCTCTTCCACTTTATTTTTTACCTTAACCTCTACTTGTTTGCAACATTACAGCTAGACAAAAATGAAAAATCAAATAAGAAAGAGATTGGAGTAAAGGTTTTGAGAAATTGCTGAAGTCAGGAGAGTCAGCCTGTCTGATCTGAGCAAATTACAAATCTGATGGTTAGGGCCTGGCTATATGAATTACTCCCTACTGTGATAATTCACTTCAATCAAATTGTTTTGCTGTTTTCTTGTTTTCCTTCACAGAAATGGAGCAGTGTGAGCAACCCACTCTTCCTTCCACTGATCCCACCTCAGTCTCAAGGTTTCACAGCTGTAGTTCTGACCTATGACCGGGTGGAGAGCCTTTTCCGAGTCATCACGGAGGTGTCTAAAGTGCCTAGCCTATCCAAATTGTTGGTAGTCTGGAACAACCAGAACAAGAATCCGCCAGAAGGTAAAAACCCATGGGAGGGGTGGTGGAGGAAGGTGAAACTGGGCATGGCATGTCTATTGACACCTGCTACAGAATGACCTCTCTTCTACATCATTTATACTCAAGAAGTATTTCATGGTTCTTTCAAAATAATCGGTTTGGATTTTTGTGACACAGTGTTTGAAAGTGAAATAAGAGAAGCCAAAATAGATTACAAGAAAAAAAGCATACCAGTGGTTGTGCTGCTGACTTCTGAATCAAAAAGTTACAAATACAATATTCCAAAAACATTTCTGTCCTTAACATTTTTCGGGGGGGTAGTAAGGAGAGGCGTATTTTATATCTGTCAATACTTGGTTGTATTTCTCTGTAGACAGTCTCTCATCCCAGTGTATATAGTGCTGCTACTGGGCAGTTACTAGAGCAAATGTGGTTCAAAGCAGCTAAGTAGTTTGAATGCTTGGAGCTGTAAAATAAGTGAATATTTTGATTGACTGATGAAATGAAAATTTGGGACATTTCAGGTGTCCAAAATGGAGTTTCCATACCACTAGAATATCTTGTGAAAATGCTAATGCTTGCCCAGTAAGACAATACATAAGTGCCTGTTTTAAAATATTTCTCTTTCCAACACATAAGATATACTATGCTGCTCTTTATTGTATTGGAGTGCGTCTGGTGTCATCTGCATGGTTTTTAAGTAGTTTTTTAATTTGTGGTTATTTTAAAATGAGGACACATTCACAGGCATTTTCCCAAGTTATTTGAATGTGTAGATTTTTGGAAGAAGGTTTGGTTTCAAAGGTGTATTCATGACTCCAGTGTGAATTCAGTGCTGTAAATCTCTCAATTACTTGTTTAATTTTCAGTAGCTGAGGTGTGCTTTGCCAGCCTGGCATACTGCTGTACTGTATCCTGTTGTGCCAGGACCTCAGTCCCAGGCTGCCCAGTCCTCACAGCTTGCTGCCTCCATTTTCAAACCCAAGATCCTTTTCCCATGTGTGTTTGACTCCTCCCATGCGATGTCATTGCACGCTCCCATGGGCTGCTCTGTGTCCGACCAACTCCCTTCTTTCCCATCCCCAGGCCGCCTTCCTCACGAGACCATGCTGTTCCTAATCTTCTCCCAGGTCCTCAGCTGGAAACACAGGTCCTGACGTTAGTGAATTCCATTATGAAATCACCATGGAATAAATGGGAAGTCTTGCCCCATGTAAGGGAAGCTAGCTAGGCTTGGCCTTTGGTAATTCTCTCCAGTGCTAGACAGACTCTCCAATGCTGCTCATTTTATTTCTGGGCTTACTGTTCCCTAGGGTGACCTTCAAGTTCTGAGCACCAGTACTAAAATCCTCAGCATTGTGCTAGGCAATTAAAGCCTCCTCTTCTCATTCTGGATTAAATACTGTAGCTATAGTAGCTGTATATGAGCCTGGTTCCCATGTGCTGTACATATGGATCTGTCATTCTCATCTGAAAATGTGGTGATTTTGTGGGACAAGAAATGTTGCCTTCTAGGAATACATGTTCCAAAAAAATGCTGTATTGTGGATTCTTCTGTCTTCTGTAGTGAATGAAGTATGTTGTTAG
Source organism: Machaerirhynchus nigripectus (assembly GCA_013397975.1). Taxonomy (NCBI): domain Eukaryota; kingdom Metazoa; phylum Chordata; class Aves; order Passeriformes; family Dicruridae; genus Machaerirhynchus; species Machaerirhynchus nigripectus. The sequence continues at coordinate 35,980 of VZRQ01002798.1, read as the reverse complement.
GACTCCTCACTTTATAATTCTCTTTTCAGAGGCTTCAACTGCTGCTGTGTTCTTCTCTTCAAGGTTAGTTATTCTGTATAGCAGCAAGATGCAACATAGATGTTAATCCCTGACCACTTGTCTCAATTTACCATCTCCTAAGAGCTTATCAGAGCCAAGCTATTGCTGCCATTCACTTGGCTCATTTGCCGTTTTGGCAACTTGCTCCAGTTTAAAGCAGAGTAGCTTTATTGTTTGCTTTAAAAAGTGTTCTTTATTACTTCTGGGCTAAATGCCTCGAGATTAGTAATTTTTTACATGTTTTGCAGCCCTTTAGAGTAAAAATTGTTGTGTATAAATTGATAACAACTGGAATTTTTTCAGTAAGCAGTTCTTTTCTAAAAGCAAAAAGGCCTAGTGATATATACAGTTATGTGATCACTGAATGTGGATGGATTTAACCCAAATGAATTGTTTCCACATTTCCTTCAAGTGAGTTTGAGATACAGGAGAGTTGAAGCAAATAGATCATTACAATGACCTTTTCTTTTCAATCATTGTATTGATCTAGAAAATCAAAGTGTGTTTTAATTTTTTCTGCCTCTACTAGCACTAAGTCGTAAACTAGTTTAAAAAAACCCAACAACGTGTAGAGCTTAAAATTGTGGACTTGAGAGCACAGTTGAAAGCATAAGCAGTTTTGTCCTTGAATTAGCTTAAGCATTGCATTGAAGCGAATAACTATTTGTTTTTAGTGTCCCTTGTCCCTTTATTTCTGTTACAGCCATTGTAATCTCTTGGCCTATGGCTAGAGAGAGGTCAGTTTGATTAAATTAACTTGTTTTATTCCAGATCCATGCAGGGCATTCCACTTGGCTCTTCAGCCAGTCTCTCGTTCAGTCTGTCTATTAGTGATCCTAATCCTCGGACTTCAAAGCTTCTGCTGTTTATAGCCTGTTAAAGCCAGGAAGTTTCTGATGGATTAGAACAAGGAATGAGTTTGAAGTTTGTAATGTGCACCACTGTCACTGATAAAGTCTAGTTTATTACCCTACAGTAGTATCTGCACTTTTGAATACATGTTCCTTTAATTGGTTTTAGTAAAGCAGAGGTGCTTAGCCTTCTAGAGCATCAAGTGCTGTATTTCTTGGTCCTTTCCATGTAAGGGACATGTTTCAGTTCAGAAGCCGATCTTGGCTTTTGTCATTGCAATCCCTCATGTGTTCATTTTGTTTTGCATGTGTAAATTGGAGGGCTGGGTGAAGAACATCCAAAATGCCTTCCTTCGTGAGTATGTGCACTAAATTGAGAATTGGGTTTAGGTTTCCTGGGATGCAGCTGGCAAAGTGCCACACAAGTGACATGTGGCCTTTCCTTTCTTTCCTTTTGTCAACACCAGAAAATTATTATAACTGAAAATATCGTTGTTATCAAAACAATATGCTATGCAATTGCAATAATGCCTTTATGTAATGATACTCACGACTTAGGAGGAAAACCTAATAAAAATTAAATGCTCTAAAAATTGTACAAAATTTAAGATCATGGAATCACAGGTGGTCACTTCCATCAGTACTGCTGAGCATCCCAGCTAAGAGGCTGTAGCTGATCTCGGCTGCTGTGCAGTGGTAACAGGTGTGGGGATTCTGCAAGGTGTATGGAAACAAACTCCTTTCAAACTTAGGCCTCTCAGGGCAGATGCAGCTCTGATGTGACAGAAATTTTTTGTTATGCAGGCTGGTAAAAAAGGTAAGCAGCTAAGAGGGAAATGGATTAATTAAACACTTGACTGGGAAGTTTTCAACCAAATAGCAATTAAAGATATAAAACTGGAGAACTACATGTATGTAGGCTAGATATCAGTAGTAAATTAAAGTTTGTTTTTTCCTTAGTCTTACGAGTTTGCAAGAATCATTTTTTTTAATTTAGTGTTCGAGAGCTGTCTGTGGAAGTCTGAACTCATGGTTCTGTGTTTTCTTTAGAATCCATGAAAAGAAACAAGACAAACTTATGAGAAACACAGATGTTTTGTGCAAAGACAACAAAGTTTGGAGTTTACACAGTGTTTTTGATGGTAAAAATATTAAATCTTATATGTGAAATAGCAGAAAGGAAGTATCACATATAACGATGATTCTAATGTGGAACCTTAAAACATTATAGAATCAGCATGTTATCTTAAGTACTTGCTGGATTTAGGGGATGTGATCTCTGCTCTGTGTCTTTGGCTGAGTTTTGCATATTTTCTCTGCCATGCATTGTATGCAAGAAGCCCATCAATGCAGCAGTAATGTCAGTAGGCCAATGACTGTGTGTATAATACTAATCAAAATATTAAAAGCTTTGAAATATTACAGGCGAAAGGAGGGTTTTTTCCCCTCACTCACTCTGCATCAATTAAAATAAACATTGTGGTCCAGGTGCTGGGTGCTGCGAATATCTGTGTAGAGATCATGATTTTCACCATCAGCCAAATATTTTTTTTCCTTTCATTTGCATTTTTCTAAATTGCTAGTTCTGAAATTCAAGAAAATAGTCTGTGATATAAATTTACACCAACATTTGTTTCAGACAAGTGAAGAAACGTCATCTACCACATAAATTGTATTACAATGTATAAATTCATTACTGTTATTAAATGTGCAACAAGCTACAAATCATGTGTGGTAGCTTGATTCCTTTTTAGGTTCAGTTTTATAAAAATGAGAAGTATATTTTAAAGAATGTGTATTTTCTGTGTAGTTGTAGATTCTGGAGCTAAGTTGCTGATAAACTTTTTTTGGTATGACTGAAATAATAATCTTTGTATTTCTATTTGATGCTGTTAATGGACAACATTGATATAAACTATTGGGGATAAAGGAAGTGAGTATCTTTTGGATTGCTGTATCTTAAGAAAGTGTTTTCTTTAAAAAAATTAATAAAAAACATCTTCAGTGACAGGTTTGGGTTTTTTTGCATACTGTGCCTTTGGTAGTCAGTACTGGTAGGAGTGTATTTTTTAACTTCTCTTAAAGTTTTGACCTAATTTGGCTTCTTGATGATGGACCTAATGGCATTTTCCTTGAATCAGCTTGAGAGCTAATTCATGGTGATTTCAGTATTTCACAAGTCATTTTACAAACATTTTGCAATATTATTTCCTAGGGAAATCTAGAAAATTAGCCTACCAAACCCATCTTAACAAAACTGGGCCCTAAATAGTGTCCTAGAAACAAGTATTCTGTTATTACACGAGGAATTCTGTTCATTTCTGTAGAACAATATAAACACAGTAATGCGGTAGAAAGCACCTGCTTTGAACTCTTAACAGCCGTAATGGAAGGAATTCTCATAATAAGTAGAGGTAACATGCTTGATGTTGTTGTTTCTGACAGTTTTTTGAAACTGAATTCAGACTCCAGCTAAATTCTGCCATTCAGTATTAGAGACTGAAAAAGTATTAATTGGGTTTCATCAACAATGTTCAATTAATTGCATTAATGCAAACTACTGTAGACCATCTAGAATAAGCATCAGATAAGAGCTTGTACAAAAGTTCAGGTATTAGAATTGAGTGTGCTGTATGGGGTTCTGTGCAACTGCAGGTACAAACAGAGAGTGTTTAGAGATGATTTCTGACAGGTTTTTATTGGTCTTTGTCTACCTTGCACAACTTCTGGAAAGGTTTTTTCCTTTTTATATTTCCAATTGGGCTCCATAGAAATTTTGGGAAGTCAGAGCGTAATACGAATTAATATTCTGGACCCAGGTTATCACTAGCCATGAGATATTCCTAGCTGTTGTTACTGAGGCAGTAAAGCAGAAAAAGAATGTTTATACAAAAGTCTTTGTATGAGTCATCAAAATGCCATGATTTAGTGGATTTTTTTTAAATTTGTCATATTGGTTTTAATACTGGCAGGCATTCAATTCTTGCCATCAGGAGTGTACGTTGCATTGCCAGCTCCTCATTATCCTTACCTGCTGCCCTGCTGCTTCCAATTGCAAATGCAACAAACCATCTGCATTCAAGTATCACTTGCTATTTTTTGAACTTGATACTACTTAGAAGTGCTGTCCCAAGAATACTGGTTAGCTCTGTACAGCAGCTGTACTGATTCTCATTTTCCCTAGGGTGAGTGTTGAAACTGCGAAGGGATGATTAATACATAGAGCAAGTAATTTCCTTTGTAAATACATTTCTGTCTTCTGACAAGATCAACAATAATGCATGTGCTGCAAAAGGACTTCTTCAGATGTTATTACCTTCCAGTTAGAAGCAAGGATACAGAGAATGGTGCTATTTAACAGCACGATGGTGTGTCCTGGTTCTGGCCGGGACAGGGTTAATTTTTGCGGTCTGTACCACCTCACTATTCCGTACTACCTCAGGTCATTGCAAGGGGAAGGGAGTCTCTTCCAAGGAGAAGGGGTTCCTTCGGGGAACAATCGGGGTTCAGGGTCAAGAAAACTTGGTGGAAGGAGCTGTCTGGTGTTGTCTATTGTTGGGGTTTTTTCCATGTGAGTAGTTTCTTTTCTTGTACTCTGTTGTTAGTACTGTTGCCACTACTGTTCATTTTCTTATGTCATTGCTGTTTCCAGTAAGCTGTTTTTACCTCAACCTGTGATCTTTGCCTTTTGTGCCTCCAATTCTCCTCCTCTCCATCCTTCTGCAGCGGGAAGGGGGAGGGGAAAGAGAGAGGGAGAGAGGTGTGTGGTTTGGAGAGTCTCGGTGTGGGCACTGAACTGGGGAGTACCATTCCCAAACCATGACACAGTGCCGTTTCTCTTTGAAAAGAAATAATACATTCCATGGAAATACTGCGCTCCATTATTTTTAATGATCCTCCTTTTATGTATGATGTAGCAGTTCATTGAGTACTGAGAAACAGGGCTGGATTTCAGACTAAGAAATCATTTTTATATATAAACAGTGTGCAAGCTTATGTTAGTTACATTTTCATTACAAACATCTGATCAACAAGCCTAGGGAGCTGTGGAAAGTGAGAGAGGTTTTTTGTGTGAGAGGGTGTTTCTTAAGGTTATAATGAAATTGCCTCTTTCTCATGACTGTCCTCCCTTCTCTTATTTACATGTCTCGTGTGATTCACTGGCAGTTGTAACTGAGAAATGCATAATTAGAGGATGGGATTTTTTTCTGCTCTTTTGTATGTGAGTGTTTTAACTGGGAAGGTAACCATGGCACTTTTTTATCCTACAGTTTAAATCATCTTGAAATCATGCTTGAAAAATTTGCTGTGAGATGTGGACTTGCAGGATTTAATGGTGGGATTGGCTGGGCATAAACACAACCATGTACATGGTTAGGGTCTGTAAGCCCATTAGAAGAGGGAGCTGCGTTTGGCAAAGGTGGGAAACTACTGATTTTGTTAAGAGGACCACACACTGTTTCCTAGGGACATCTCCAGCAATCAGTGCATCAGTAGTCCTAAATAGCACATAGTGCCAATCATGACCTGAGTCATTACCAGAGAGCAGTTATAAGTGTTATTCACTCTTCTCTCATGATTATTTCAATATGATGCACAATAGGAGGTGCCTGTCATTCTCTTCAGTATCCATATATACATAGACTTGTATTCACTCCAGAGAGCTTTATTTCCATAATTTGCTTCTATTTTCTGCTGCATCACAGAGTCCTCACTGATTTTTAAAAAAGTAAGAGTAGTCCCCAGTCCAAACATGCATTTTTACTTTTGTATGCTTAAAGGATCTCATGCCGTGATGTAAGATTCTTGAGCTTTTTTTGTGTTTGTCATATTCTCTTAAAGGATGCAGTGCTGTCTTACTGTAAGAATAAAGCCTGTGCTTTTACCTTGGTTATAACTAGGTCTGGTAAACTGAGACTTCCTCCATATATGTTTTGCTAGTGCTGAGGTTTCTCAGAACTTTCCAAGCAGTATCTGAAAATTCAAAGTCTGATTCTGATTGCTCTTTAAATACTAATATTTTTCTTTTGTGGTCCTTTAAAATAAATATAGGCAATTTTAACCTTCCTGGTGGATCCTAAAACTTTGACTTCTGAAGTGACTGTTGTCTTTTTTATATATGTATTTCTCCTAGAGTTCCTGTGGCAGATCTAATTCACAATACCTGGATCTCTCAGTGGAGCCTGCTGTCCTTTATGGTAGTTAATTTTGCCCAGGCTGCCCAAGTTGTTGACACTGTGCTTCCATCTCTGTAGGGGCAGCAACCTCCAGTATCGAGTCAGCCTCTAGGCAGCAAGGAGCCTTGTGCATTTTGCATGCTGCAGAGTAACTGGTACCCTAATGTCTTATTCGAAGTTTCTCCAAAATGCTTATATTTTCTTTTCATTAATCTAAGGCTAAATTCAGAAACTTTGTATTATGTTTCTCAAAGCACAAATATTTGACAGTAACATACCCATTGTTGAGAACTGGTCATTTTGAGAGACTTTCCAAGACCTTAGTAAATCATGTGGATTTAAGAGGATTTGCTGACATCTGAGATGCGTGCTGATTATAATTAGATTACATCTTCATTTTTCATACACTTTTCATTACTTTTTCTTCTGTAACTCTTCTTTATGCAAGTGGCATATCTGTTAGTAAGCTATCAAATAGTTGATTTTTCAGAAGAGCTGGAAGTTTAATGCTTATATGCATGCTTGTTTTTCTGAATTATTATTTTTCAAGCCTAGTGATTTTTCAGTTTCAATTTTTGTTTCAATATATTCCTGCACTTTGTTGGAATTTGGTTGTCATTTTTTTAGCATGTAGTAGATAGGAAAAGAAGAAAAGACTGAATAAAAGAATACTTAACTTGTATCAAATGTAAACTGTGATGCTACATATAAATACAAATTTACAAATGCATGCATACCTATGGCAATTCTGATTGCTACTGAAACACTTATAACAGTATTTTTGGGATCTAGTAAGCTGTTCAAAATTATTTTATACCAATCCTGGGGTTACATTTGGATAATTATAGGTAATTACCCAGAGGTCTTTAAGTAGCTTGCAAACATTACACAGTCTATAGTCTTTATGAGGCAATGATATGTGTCTTTATGAGGTGCCTGTAACTGTTTTATAAATGGGTACTTGCACGTTGTATGGTATACCAGTAAGAAAGCAGTGAGTGGAATCGAGAGTACTAATTTGCAATAAACAGTTCCAGTCATTCAGTGTTACTGCCTCGAGGTTATGTTTTGGAATTTCAGTGGTGTCCTACTGGAATCTTCATTTCAGATTATGATTCCTGCAGGGCTTTCAAAGACCTGAAAATGCTGAGAATAAAATGAGCTCGTAACGCTGTAATCGGAATCAATGCTCTTGAACATTTCTGTAGTGGCCCCAAGGAACTTGCTGTATCTCCCCAGCTGGTGGCTGACCATGACTTCCATTGGAGTCCATCAGTAATGGAAAGAGTGCAAAACTGTCTTGGAGGCAGACCTGCTTCTGGTTTATAATGGAATTGGAAACGTGTGCACATAATTGTATCCAATTATTTTTGGTGTTGTCTGTCATCCAGCATTCTTCAGATCCTTCTGCTGAGAACAATTCCAGAATTTTATCATATGTTGTTGTTTAAAAACTTAAACCCTTTTCTCAGGTTAGGACTTCTCTTATTTTGGTCCTTACAGTGGCTTTTTTCACTGACACCTATTTTAACTTCCACTTTTCATTCTCAAAACACAGAAACAAGGATCTTATTTCCTTATGCTCTCTTTTGAATTTCTGTATTCGCTCCCCATGTCCTAGTAGTTTATATTCAAGCTTCGTATTTATATAATTCTTATCCTGGTGACAGTCAGCAATCTCACTACTCATAGAATTTGAGGCAGAAGGTGCAGTAAGACCATCTGTGTTGACCTGTAAGTCCTGAGTCGCCACTTTCTTTTCAGTCCAGTGACTTCTAACTTGACTGCATCTTCTATAATAATACCCAGTCTTGTTGAAAGACAAGATGTACAGAACCAACCGCTGTCCTTTTTAACTTCTGCCAGAGGTTAACCGCTGTTACTATTAAAAATGTCTGCCTTATTTATACTTTGAATTTGCCTGGCTTTAGATTCCAGTCATTGTTTTTTGTTATGTCTTTCTCCAGTTTGTTGAAGATACATGGCATTTTTCTTCTTGTGTAGGTGCTTGTACATGTTAATCAAATCCACTTTTTGTTCCTTCTTTTAGTAAACTAAACAGATTGATCTCTGCATTGTACCAAAAGGCATTTTCTCCTGACCTCAAATAACTCATGTGGTTCTTTCTGCACCATTTTCACAGTTTTAACGTGGTTTGAAACATAAAAACACCAGAATGAAACAGTATTTTAGCATCTGTCTGTGTCTGCATACAGGTAAAATTGCCCTACCCTCTGTCCCCATTTCTTACTGCGTACCCATCTATATATACAAAAATTACGTTAATCCATTTTGCCCCAGCAGCATGCTGAGAACTAATGTCCACTCTGTGCCTTTAATCCTTTTCGGAAGTTGCTTTTAGGGAAAAAGTTGCATTGGCCCTAGTGTTTAACTGTGTGTCAAGTTTTGTCAATGTGTTTTTTGTTCAAAAGCACCTAGTTTACTCAGCAGTCCATTCGTATAGACTTTAGTAAGCTCTGTATGACTTTATTGTCCTCACTATTTTTCATGTCTCCAGGCTTTGCGTCACTTGCAAATTGCATTGGAAATTCATATGTATTTCAGACATGAAAATTTTAGTGGCTTTAGGCCCAGTATCAGTTCCTATAGACTCCACTTACCACAGAATCAGAGAATGGCTAAGCTTGGAAAGGACTTCTAGAGATAAGCTGTCCAACCCTCCTCGTCAAGCAGAATCATCTCAAGCAGGTTGCACAGAACCATATCCAGTTGACTTTCAAGTATCTTCAAGAGTGGAGATTTCACTACCTCACTGAACAGCCTGTGTTAGTGTTCAGTCACGCTCACTCTGACAAAGTCTCTCCTGAAGTTCAGAGGGAACCTCCAGTGTTTCAGTTTGTGCCCATTGCCTCTGGTCCTGTCGCTGGCTACCCGTGAAAGGAGCCTAGTTCTATCTTCTTTGCACCTTCCCTTCAGGTATTTTTACATATTGATGAGATCTTCCTTGAGCCTTCTTTCCTCTAGGCTAAACAGCCACAGCATTCTCAGCCTTTCCTTCTAGGGGAGATGCTCCAGTGCTGTCATCACCTTCATGGTTCTTTGCTAAACTCTCTCCAGTTTGCCCATGTCTCTCTTACACTAAGAAGCCCAGAACTGGACACAGTACTCCAGCTGTGGCCCCAGTATTCTTTAGTGGAGGGGAAGAATCACCTGTTTTAAGGTGTGTCCTTATATGCATTTGCATTTGTCACAGAGAACAACTTACAAATTCTCTGAGCAGTCCTTTTGTATTTGACTTACTGTGTTTTTGCTTATTTTTCTTACCATTGTAACCCCTCCATTTCACTAGTGTAAGAAACTCATGTGGTCATCTATTCACAAGATCCATAGACACATCTTACAATGCTCTCTTTTCTCTTGAATTTTCATTGAAATATGTTTATGTGAAAGCCAGAAGAAACCAACATATGGCATTTGTACATGTTTAGTTATTTGTTTAGCTTTTAATTAAAATACTTTTTGATGAATAGGTGCTTTTGTGGTGCATCATACTGTAATAATGACTACTGTTAAGCTTTGTGCTAGAAACTGTACATGGTTATATGCATTTAGAATTAATGTTTAATATTTAGCCTTTACTTCCATTTCCTTTAGCTTGGTGCTCTATATTTACACCTACAGTTACTCTTTTGTAGGAATAGAATAGGGTTTTGAAAATTTTTGAATATATGCAGAAGCTGTTAATGTAACATTAGAGGTGCTACGTGTTAAACATGTAGGAAAAAATGGAAATTAATCCCATTGTAGAGTGAATTGGATCCACTTTTGTATCTGTGGGGGGTTTTGTTGCTATTTAAATCCTCATTTGACTTGTGAATTTTAATGTTTGTGTACTCCAGTGCTCTCTTCTACTTCTAAGAATGCTGTAGGGCACAAGTTAGAATCCATTTGTATTTATCTAGTTTTAAATTATCACTGTGACTTAGGACTTTGAAGATGAAAGAATTTGCTGAGACACAGAATCTACTCCTTAACAGTAGTCAATATTTAATTGATAGAATAAAATTTATTTTTCTCAGCCCTTGATAAAACTAAAATTCTTAGTCAAATTCTTTATGACCCTAGATTTGCAGTCAGTGATTATATACTGCTGCTTCAAATTATTTTAGTTGCAGCTGAGTGAAGTATCTTTTCAAGCTGTGTCCCCTAAACCAATACATATTATCCCTACTCTTCCTCTCTGAGTGTTTCAAGTTGCTGTTTTGGGCAAGCTATCCCCTGTGTAGCTGTCCATGAAGCTCTTTGTAGAGAGCTACAGAGGGAAAAAAATGTAGTTGAGCTTCTGTCTCTTGTCTTCATATGCTCTTGTGTTTGCCACTGATTTGCCATTAAGAAGCGTTTCTTTAGATGCGAAGAAGAAAAGAGTAAAGAGCAGCTAAGATGGATATACAGACTCAGAAGTAAAGTATAATATTGAATTCTATTTATTTTAATTTTTCCCTCTAGATTCCCTCTGGCCAAAGATTCGTGTTCCCCTGAAAGTTGTTCGGACTGCAGAAAATAAACTTAGCAACCGCTTCTTCCCTTATGATGAGATTGAAACAGAAGCAGTGTTGGCTATTGATGATGATATCATTATGCTGACCTCAGATGAACTCCAGTTTGGCTATGAGGTAAGAGAACTGCTTTTTTTCCCATCTCTTAGGCTGTCCACTTCAACACTGTTTGTGTATATAAAGCGGAGGAACCACTGCACAGTGTGTTGATTCAAATTGTTGCATCTCTCTTTACCGTAACAGTTCAATGCTGACTGAAATAGTTTTACAGCTAGTCATTACGTTATTGAAAAACCTGCCAGCTAAGAAGTTTTCAGTAACTGGCATAGGAGTGCCAAGAGACTCTGGAAAACTTGGTGTAATTAGTGTAGTGGAAGCAGTCTGAGGACTGAACTGCATTCTTCTTAACAGCTTCAGTTTTCAGATAAATCAGAAGTGCTAGCCAAGTGAACGTGTCTTGATGGACAAGACAAGTTTCAGAGATTAAGTGCTGGGAACAGAGGAGGCCTCTTGAGGACATGCCGAAATAAGGTGGAGTGCAATGAAAAGAACTGAAGAATTTCAAGGAGGGGACACATGGATCATGTGCTTGAAATGGTAAAGCTTCAACAGCTGCTGTTGTAATGAGGGTATGGACAAAAAGAAAGTTTGTCCAAATCAGTAACCCATGGCAGTACAAAGAGGTGACAGTCTTCATAGGTACTTGAATTGTTTGTTAAAAGTACACTTAAAGCAACATTGCTGTCTTCCTTCCAAAACTATGTTTTGAATTAGGTAATTTTTGTCTTCCATTTGTATTTGATTTTATGACACAGCCCATAATCTAACATCACTGTTTTATGTGTGTATTTAAGAAAAAAATGCTGTATTTGTAAATAAATCAGAAACATTAGAAAATGTAATACCATATTTTTAAAAAGCTTTGCATTATTTAGTCACACCTGTACATGCATTATCAACAGCAAAACAACACTGGGCTTTGTGTGTGAGAGCTGGAACATGAAACTGTTACCTAAGTTGAATGAAATTATGGAAACTGCTTCTCTAAGGTGGAGAAAGCTAACGAAATGTGATAGTTGTCCAATTTTTAGCAGTCTTAAATGCAGTTAATACAAGATCATATTTTTTAAAAATATGATGGGATTATCTCTGTAACATTTGTACATGTGTAGTAAAATATTGCTCTTTCTCCCTCTTGAGTAAAAGAGACTCTTAGCAAGTAACAAGCTTTTGGAGTCCAGAAATGTCTTGTGATGATGTAGGTATGCTGAAGTAATAACAAAGATGTTAAGTAGTGGAGACAGAGGTTTAATCTATCATGTGTGTCTCCAGAAAGGAAATACTTCCCTTGCCAGGTTAAGAGTAGTGGGTTAATACATGAAGTGTGAAAGATGGAATGAAGAGAAGACAACTGAAGGAAGGGGGTTTTGGCTGCATAGACCTTCTCTATACTTCGTTGTCTACACTGAATGTTTCAAGCACTGTACTGCAACAGCAGAGCAATCAAGTGCTGGCAGTTCTGCAAGCTGACTTACTTTTGCCTGTGTTGGTGCTTATAACTACTAGTTTTGAGGGTGATCTGATGGGATGAAAGATAGCAGATCCATAATGTGCATGCTGCATAAATCCTTGCTCCATTTGCAGTTTGATTTCCATTTTCATAAAGCTGTCTCAAAGTGACTAAGAGTGAGGAGGGACTTACCGAAGTCACCTAAGTGACTGTGTAAGTAGTTCCAAATGAATTGCTGCTACTGGCAGAGCAGGCTTGAAGGGCTTTGTAGCAGAGATTCAAACTGCAGCTGAGTTCCAGCTGTGTCAGCCAGAAGCTGTGCAAAACAGAACCTTGATGTTTGTGTGTCTGAACTGTTAATTTGAACACCCTTAATGGACAATATCTGTAACATCACATATATTGAGTCCGGTCACTTACACAGAAAGGGGTTATCCGCATGAAAAACAAAAATAAGGCAAAGAAAATTTAATGTGAATTCCCCTGTAGTTGGTGCAATTAGGGGATAATTGGGACCTGCAACTGTTCATCCCCTAGGATGAAGTCCAACAGGTCTGGCAGTTTGACTGTGCTGGCTCATTTATTGGCCTTGTGGCCATGTGCCTTGGTTGCAGGAACTATCTGAGTAATAGTCCTTATATTCTGTGTGTGAATGTAACTGTGTGGACATAAGATTTTTTAGTTTGGCAGACTGGGAACTATTTCTTTTTCAGTTCTTTGCATTTTATTATAAATCCTATTCCATTTTGATTCTGGGAATTCAGCTTACTGAACAGTAACATTGATGGAAAATTAAAGTGCCGTATTGAGAAGATAGTTGAGACAAATCTATGAGAACTTTGAATCCTTATGTTTTGAGTTTGGCTCCCCCCCCCCCCAGTAAACTGAATGAATAGCAATGTCTTTGAATACAGAAGCAGAGAAAATTCTTCTAGAAATACACAGTTTTCCTCGTATAGGGGGTGGGTGATGTAATTCCTACTCTCTGGCACAGAAATCAGGAGCTGAAGATTGATCTTTCCTGTCCTTGAGTGTCTGTGACTTGCTTGACAGGCCTGAGCTGGCTCCCAGATGTTTAAATTGTCCTCAGCCTGTGATAATTTATTTATCTGTTTATGTGTGTTACCAGAAAAGTATCTCTCAAACTCTTGACTCATTTGCAGGGGAATCCAGAGGGAACAGTAGCAGCATATAACATTACCAGAAAGTTTTCTTTTAAAAGTAGGTCTGCTTCTGCTTTGGTCATATGAAGGGCTGGAAACGTGACATTCAGTAATTTTCTTTTCTCTCCTGACATCCTTGAGACTTTACATTTAAACATGTGGCAAAACCCCCCTCTGTCACAGACTTGTCTGAAGGTATAGAGCAAGCCTAAAAAAAAAACCCAGAAAACTTTGATCTCTGTACACTTTCAGCCATAAAAAATTATAGTAACACTCAAAGTGTCAGACGTTTTTTACTTGTTAAAAGTGAACTATTATGGTACAGTGATTTATGACCTTGCATAAATCTATTGGAGCAAGCAGAAAAATAGCCCCTGTGTGCTGCTGTATTAAGGTAGCAGAAGAATACTCATGACATTCTGACTTTGAAAAAAATATTTCTGTTAAGTTACATGACTTGGGACACTGGAACAGAAACCTGTTATGTGTAGATAATTTTTTTGCCACTTACTGAACTTTGTTGTTCACAGAGAAAGTATCAGAGAGACCCAAGAAATGGAACAAGTATTTAGATTATCATAAACTATTAAAGCAGAACCATTGGCCACCTCTGAAGTGTTTGGTGTTTGAATACAAGACTGAAGTCAAGACTGTAGCCTTCCCACCTCTGTGTCTCAGCTAGCCTTGAGGCAGATGTTTTAGGATTAAGTAATTTCTTATCACATACTTATGCAGCGCACTTTATCCTTACAGAGACAAAATATTTTTATTAGAGCAATAATAGAAATAGTCTAAATGGGGATTATTGCTCTGAGCCTATGTTTTTTGTTCATAAAATGTACTGTTTGGTGCATTGCTAAGTTTGCATTTTTTCTGTTGGAAACTTTTGGCCTTCTCTTGGTAGATGATCTTATTCTGCCTCAGAATTGTTTTTCAGTGCTTCATGACTCTGGCATTCTTCGAAAAAATCTACTCTCAGTTGAACTGCATATTTTGCTAGGCTGAAATTTTCGTGAAGTTTGAATGCCTTCTTCAGAGGAATTCTTCCTTGCTCATTTTGACTTTCAAAGTTTAGTTTTCAGCATTCCTTTGTAAGCACAATACTGTAACTCTGTTTAACAAAAGAATTATTCACTGCTGGCCACATTCAAGGCTCTTCTTCAAACTGAAGCTATTTTACCAAATATGTGTGTGCAAAGCATCATGCATCTTGTAATGGACTCTGTGTTTATATTTTGCTTTATTTTTTTAGTAATAGCACAAGCCATTCTTTTGAGGACTGGGGTAGAATTAGGAGTGGATGAGGCTCAGGAAGGCAGAAGGAGTACTGATGGGTTGTGTTTGTTTTCATTTGTAGACGATAGTCAGTGTTTCATTCTTAAAATGTTGTCATGGTAGCTTTGGAAATGCTGAGTATTTTTCTGTTCATTAAATTGCTGAAATTGCATGTGACAATATAATCTACTGAATTTAATGCATAAATGTTTGAGAATGTTTTGTAGAAGGAAATGCTTCTCTGTCCTTCTGGCTACATGAGAATTTGCTGTTCTGATGGCACAGCAAATTGCACAGAATAGTTGAGGCTGTGAGGCACAAAGAGCTCTGGAGAGACGAGACTGGAGGGTGTTTTAGCTATGCTGTTCATGTCACTTGGGAACCTGACTTGGAAACAAAATTACTATCATTTTCTTTTGGTTTTCCTTACAAGACTTTTAGTAAAACTACTAAGTCAGAACTTCTCTTTGACATTTCATCTGGGAGATGCTTCGTCCAAAAATATTTCTCTTCAGGGTTGACTAGCAGAGTCTTTGGAATGACTTGTCTGCAAAGAAACATACCTCCTCTTCACTTGGCAATATGTTTTTCCTTGGATGTGTCCCTTACCAGTATTAAATCAGGCCATCCTTCTTAGTCTGAGAAAGCTAATAAGATCACTGGCTAAAATGGAATGTATTCTAGCAGAGTAATAAATTATAGGCAACCATCAAACAAGAAAATGGACAGTAGTACAAAATAGAGAGTAGTATTAGAATCATTACCACTGTTTTTATTCTGAAAGCTTCCTTATAAGCTGTAGCTGTATATATTAATTTTGGCACAAAGCATATGTATGGATTTGAGCATGTATGGGCAATGAGCTGGATGGAGCCATTGGGAGCTTTTCCAGGAATTACCATTGGATGAGATAGTGGTGAACATTATGAAAAAGTCAAGCTTTTCCACTGACTTCAAAAGCATTACTTTTAAACGGAACCTTTGTTCAAAACACAAAAGTTATTTTTTAGATGCATCGAACTGACAATTTTCAGAGGCCAGGAGATTTTTTTACAGGGTGGAGTTGATTTTTAGAGTGACACAAAGAAATATGTATCAGTAATGTGCATTATAGGTGGCTTTTATTTTATGTCATTTGGACTCTTGAAGATGACACCAAGGGCAAAAACTAGAAGGGATATGAATCCAGGGTTCTGTGTTGAGAAGGCACTGCAGTCCCGTGGGAAGCAGTAGCTGACTTTAATCTTTCTTTCAGCTGCTGTTAATATGCATGCCATTTCCTCTACAAGAATTCTTAGCCCAGTACAGTGCAGATCTGTAGTGTTCTGTCAAATCCTTTGTTAAGCCTCAGTAGCTTATGTGGTGGTGCCTTCCAACAACTGGGAGATAGACATTTTAATATTCAGGTTTAAAACTAAATCATTAAATTTTTGAGTCCTGGAGAGCGAGGAATAAAATTTCGAGTGTTGTACATTTAGTTTTGCTTTCTTTATTAGGGTTTTTTACATCATGTCAAAATAGATATCTCAAGCCCTCACTGACTTGCCTGCCAGAAGTCTGTATTGTTTTAATTAGCTTATGGCACCAACTTGTAAGTCTCCTATGAATTCTCTTCCTTCAGTTCCAAGTTATCTCTGCTTTCAAGAGCCCTCTGTGTTGGAACATTGTCATATCTAAATACTATCCCAGTACTTGTGCCCTAGAACTGTCTAGAAAGATTGATTTCTGGATAAAATACAAGTCAAGGAGTCAGAAGATCTGGTTCCCATTCTTGTTTCCTGTATGATTTTTGGCACGTTTCCTCATCTGGACGATTGAAATAATAACTGCTCTCATCATGGGATTCTGAAGCTGTATTAACTGACAGCAATAAAATGTGTTGAGATGTATAGATGAAAAGGTATATAGTAATGCAAAATCACAGAAATCTAGATGCAGATGCAGTAACTTAAAGCTGATTGTTTTATCATATTTACTTTGACAAAGTGCTTGCATAGAGTCCTTGTAGTCCAGGCCTCCCAACTGAAATGCACTGACACATAAAAAGAGCCCAAAGTGAACTGCTGATGAGGTGATGTTTGCAGGATGGTTGGAATTCCAGATAACACTTTCTTTACTGTACATTCAACTGTAGGGCTCCCTTGTCTGTTGCACAGACAAAAGAGATTGTGAAGGGATCCTTGTGGATTTTTGAGATACTTTGTTCTTGTTGTTGATCTTGCATACAAAAATTTCATTGTGTATGCATTTATTTGTTTATACACTACCAACCTAAACCAGAAACTCTTGCAACCTAACTGTGTTAGAGAGTCAAGACTCATTCTTCCAACAGATCTAGCAGTTATTTGGATTAAGGGACAAATTTTGAATAATTTCTCTGCAAATAATGCAGATAAATGCTATCTAAGAAACAAATAGCATTCAGGCCCATCTAAATAATTATAATTCTTCCTCTCTTTTTCTCTAATGTAAAAATTGTCCATTATTTAATGTGGCCAGCCATGTGGAGAACTGGGGTTGTGTTAATGATGCCCTTCTCCGTGTTCTTGTCTACTGTATTTGATCCTGTAGTCAGCTATAAAATAATGTATGGAGTGACAAGGATGGTATCTTGATTGTATCCAGCTGTCTGGAACAAGTCAAGGGCAAAGCAGCCTTCCATGTAGCCAAGCACCCACTAAAGAATACCAGAAATATTAAAATTTAAGCCAGTTCCTGACAAAGGAAGCAGGTTGGTTAGATACAAAGACAGCTGTGAATGTAGTTAGGTTGTAGTCATATCTACTGAAGTTAACATCAAAAGTTTAATTTTAATCATGCTTGGGTTTAGTTAGAGTTAAAATCTTTTTGAATAGTCATTTGTATTTCTCTATAACAATTTTTTTAGTATTCCATTAGTGGCCTTTTGCTCTGGGACATGGCTTCTCTGAGTTGTAGGGTCCTTCCACAGCCAGCTTGTGCTTTTTTGTACTTCTTCCTGGCAACTTTTTATTCCAGGAATTTGGACTTAGAAGAATTTAAGTGATCTTTGCCCCACTGAAACTCTACCCTCCCAAAGCAGATGTGCTGCATTTGCTTTCTGTGCAGGCCTGGTTAACAGCATGTCACGTTTTTTTCTCTTCAGGTCTGGCGTGAGTTCCCTGACAGGTTGGTTGGATATCCAGGCCGCCTGCATCTTTGGGACCATGAGATGAACAAATGGAAATATGAATCAGAATGGACCAATGAAGTCTCAATGGTGCTCACTGGGGCAGCCTTTTATCACAAGGTAATATACAACTGGTACTGTATTAATGTACATTAAAAAAGATCTCTATGTGTTTCTGTCATTATTCCATCAGTTTTTGTGGTGCAATGATTATGTTCTTTACATCAATCAGAGAACTGATTGCAAACTTTCCCTAGACCTCTTTCAGTTGCTGTGAACACCAGTGATTTGTCTCTGCCTCTAAAATAAAACTATTACTTACCTTTATGAACTTACAAAACTCTTGCTAGTTTGCATAACCTGAAAGTACATAGCAAATTTTGCAGTGAATGTAGCTTTGTAGCTAGCAGGTTCGGAAAAGAAAACCAGTTTAAACGAAATTTGTGTGCTGGTCAGTAAAGGAATAATGATGCAATTTAGCATCTAAAAATTATTTTCTATCTGCTGAAATAGTTCTTGTCTGAAGGCAGTATCATTTAACTGCCTGCTGTTCCATGATTGAAATATTTAGTCTTGCAGTCACTGTATCTGTACTTAAAATTATCTTCTTTCTCTCTCTCCTCTGCAGTATTTCAACTATCTTTACACCTATAAAATGCCTGGAGACATCAAGAATTGGGTGGATGCGCATATGAACTGTGAAGATATTGCCATGAATTTTCTCGTAGCAAACGTCACTGGCAAATCAGTCATTAAGGTGAGACTTCTCTGCCATTTATGCTTACAAAATCAAAAAACATGAGATACATAGTTAAATTTATTCAGTAGGCTTCAATACATTACTTAATCCTCCTTTTTCTCTCATTTTACCCCAGTATGGTATCTTGTTCTCCTTCCATGGTAGAAAAGCCCCTCTAGTAAAATTTTTATGTTAACGGGGAGCAGAAAATTGTTTTTACCAGTTGTTTCTGGTGGTTATTTTGGCCATGTAGATGAGCTATAAAAAAGATAATTTAAATGACAGCTGTACGTATGTGTGTCTATATGTACATGCCCACATACATATATTTTAACTATTTGAGATTGCTAGAGGAAAGAAATTGCCAACTGTCCACAGCTCGCTCTATCGTGGCCTGACAACAGCTGATTTATAGGAATGTTAATTGCAAAAACCTTAATTGCAAGATCAGCTTTAAATGAACTTTTTATCCCTGAATTAATTTCCTGACATGTTTCGACACGTTTTCAGGTCTAGACATTCACTCTGTACATTCATTTGAAAGTGTGTCAACTTGGAATGAGATTTAGAGGCCACCAGGCATTACTTCAATTAGCAGGGTCCGTTTTCCCATCTGTCCATCATCATTTACTGGGACTGGTGGCTGCATTTCCTAGAAAAGTCTTTAGAAGATAAAGTGTGTGCTTTTGCTGAAAACGTTTTTGAGCTGTATGAGGGCACAGCAGAGTAATTTGGCACCTCTGTGCGATTCGGAGAGTCTTGCAGGGTTTGCCAGTCAGCTCTTAACCGGGGAGAGCAAAAGAGCGCCTGTTGGATTAACATTACGGCGAAGTATGGGAAGCTATATTTCATCGCTGTTATGGCTGCAAGAACAAATGGTGTTTATACAGGGACCTTGGCAGTGAGAAAACAGTCATTAAACAGGAATTAAGGAGCTTGTCATCGCCACTTCTTTTCAGTTACAGAAGGAAAAAACCCTCCAAGCCGTTTTTATTGGGCCCCTGTGAATTTTGCAGTCAGCCAGGCCAGATGGAGCTGAATGGAGGAACAGAGTGGCTTTTTTTTTGTACACCCCCTCTTTTTGAGACAGCTCAGCTTACACTGCAGGCATGTTCAGAGGTATTGCGCTGCTCTCTGTGCAAGGAGATTAATGTCCCTTCTGTTGATATTTGATAATATCTGGCATGCCTTTCTGCAGGTGACCCCACGAAAGAAGTTCAAATGTCCAGAATGCACAGCAATTGATGGGTTATCACTGGACCAGACACACATGGTAGAAAGGTGAGTGACCACTCTTTATTCTCTGATTGCCTCGTTCTGATCGCTAGAATCTTATCCTGTGTCTCATTAAATTAGGATCAAAAATGATAATGTTTCTATAAATTACTAATTTTGAAAGAACGTTACACGGATTTGATCAGCATAAGTCATTCCTACAATGGGTGATGTGTCACTCAAAAGTAGGCTACTACAAAAAAGGACTTTAGAAAGGTACAATTTTTAACAGCTTTGCTGTAAAGCTTATAGGACACATATATGAAGTTCAGGTTCTTGGCAGTAAGGTCAGTAATACCACATTTCTGTTTGCTGTGGAATATCAACTGTAATAAGTATGAATTTTCTAAAAAATCATATAATTGGTAGCTTACCAAAGAGTAGAAAGGACATAAATTATTAATAAAATCATTTGAAGTGATATTTGTACATTGTCTTTTCTCCAAGGATTGTGAAGCACATTGCTTCCACTAGTGAAGGGCATTTGCTGCACAATTCCATATTCAATTTTTTAACAATGGCAGCATTATTATATTTTTTCTGAAAATTTAGTTTTGAAATAAAGTATGCACTTGGAAAGGCAGTGAATGCTTAGAGTGAAATACTGGAAGTTTGTAAGTACGATATTCCCATTCCCTGCTTTGCAGTAAAAGGGCTTTCCAGCCCTGACCAAGACACCAGGCTTCTCTCTGCCTTGGCTTCTGAATGTATGAAATAAGGGAAAGTTTCTTCACTTTTGCAAAGCTTTTCAATACCCATGTTTGAAATGGGCTGACAATAAATGTACATACTAGTTATTAGGTGGAATTAACCTGAGATTTAGGACTGACAAAGGCATCCCACCTTAGGCATCTTGGGCTGTTGCGTCTCTCCTGCAAACTTTGGGAGAAATAATTTGCAGCCATGGAACTGATTGGGTAGGTAAGCAGGGGGAAGAAGTCACCAGAAGAAACAGACAGTTGGGCTTGATAATCTTAAAGGTCTCTTCCAACACTGATGATTCTATGATTCTAAGAGGTGACAAAAAAAAAATCTGACCTGCATTTAAAATAAGTCATTTCAGATTTGCATGAAGAGGTATAACACAGTTATCTCACTAGTTATCATTTTAACAGTGAGCTTTTTTCTGTCCTTCTCTGCAGAACTCAGAAAATTTGAAGTGTTGTATGGGCTTTAATAAGACTGGATTAAAAAAAGGACTATGCAAGTCAGAAGTAAAACATACCCCATTAAGATGGTAAAAATTACTCTGCAGGAAAATAGTTGAGAAAAGGGTGGGAAGTTTTGTAGATCTTAAATGTTAGCTGAAAGGGAAGCACAAGAGGTTCCCCCATATCTAGCAGTTCTGCACTGGCTTAAAGGATGGACTACCCGAAGCCAGTTAAGCTTTTCTGTGGTCGTAGTAGTAGCACTACAACAACATGTGGGAAGTTTGGCTATGAACTAGGTTCTTATTAAGGTAAATGCTATAAAAACAGAAGATGAAAAAGTGCTCTTTGCCTTGAAGTGCATTATGATGCTGGGTAAAGGTCATGTTTCCATGTCTAGAGCAGTTCTTGTATCCTCAGAGTAAAGTGTCATTGACAGTTTATTGAGAACATGTTTAAACTGTTGCTTTGCTTGTCTGCAGTTTTGAAAAGTGGAGAATACTGACTTGTGGGAAGTGTTAGATTGACTGCAAATCTACGTACTTTTATTTGCCCAGCCAAAGAAGTACATGCTGAGGTAGAGTCTGAGTGCAGGAGAATCTGGAGAGATAGACAGTTTAGGTATATTCAGACTTGATTTTGAAAATCCTTAATATCATACTGAAACTGCTTGCTACATCTAATGCCTTCTTGCCCTGTGTTATGATCTACCTTCAATGAAAGGGAGTTATTTGAGAATCTGAAAGGGTTTATTTTTTTGAATCTTCTAAGCTAAATATTCATTTAAAGTGGATAGTAAATGGTAACAACTCACAGAGCAAACTTTCCTAACCTAGCAGTGAGTAAAGCTCTCATATCTATGTTCTATCTCTCTATCTATCGATCTCTAAATACATATATAAATACACTAACTATTTTCAGGGTCATGAGAGAAGCTGAATGGAAAAAATGCATGCATCAGGGAATCTTTGTCATTATAAAAGAATAACTTTATACTGATAACTTTACAGTGTTGGGTATTAAGAACAGTACCTGAGGTGTCAGGCAAAGAGCCATTATCAGCTTTACTTGCAGCTTCCCCAAGTGCCTGAATCCTTGCTTTTTAGCATTCAGAAATAACAAACAGGTAGTCTGAGCTAATTACTTGCTGGATATCCAGGGATCAACCTACCATTTGTGAAACAAACAGTTTATCAGGGTTGTCACGTACATGCACAACATTTAGTGTTAGGTTTCTGGTTCAGAAATAGCAGAGAGATGCCCAGCAACTGCCTGCTGGTTTTGTAAATGGAAAAGGTTTGAGAAGTCAGTTGTGGAGATCTGTCCAGAAGAGATGTGTAACTAACTGGTTTTGTTGGGCATTTTGACTCGTTCAGCAGAGACAAAGGAAGATGGCACAGTTGAACTCTATCTCTTGTTAAGAAATTTTATTCTTTTAGCAATACACTGAATCATGGGAAAGCCAACTCTACTATTCTTCCTGCTGTGTAATTTATTTGAAATAAATAGAAGACTTTAGTCCCCAGGGTTATCAAACTCCTTCATTAAAGCACATTAACTGAAGAAAGCTTTGAAGCAAGAATCCCCTTCTTGCCCTAGGTTAGCCTTTACCTCAGGTCACAGAAGAAACTGTAGGAAGGTCTCATAATCCCTGTATATACAGGTGTTTAAGTAGCCACAAGTTTTCTGCCTTTAGCATCTTTGCATCTGGCTCTCGAAAATGGAGAACTCTGTAAAATGCAGTCTAGAGGGCAACTGCCAGTACAGTAAATATAGCAAAAGGCTGAGCTGCTTCTGCAGGCACAATAACAGCAGTGTTTTATTTAGGACATGTAAGTATTTGTTAGAGTCAAAATAGGAAGCCATTCCCTTAAGAGGCAAACTGACCAGGCCACAGCTGGCCAAAGGTTGCAGGTACAGGGCTACCCTGCCAAAAAGTTAGTTGGATTATAATGAGGAACCTGATTAAGAGAGACTTTAACAAACACCAAGTCCATCCAGGAGCAATGGGGCTCTCAGTTTCTGAGTTCACACAATCTCAGTTTCTTGTTGAGATGAGCACAACTGCATGTTAAAAACAAAGCAAGGAAAAAAAAATAATTCTTGGAAGCAAACATGCCTCTGTTACTTTGAATTTGTGAAACTATTGACACAACCAAGAGAAACACCTTCCCTCCATATTGAGATGACATTATATTCTCTTGGCTACCTACCTTTCAATGTTTAATGTTCTAGATATCCTTTCTGGTTTATATTGTCCAAAAGTGGCAAGGACTTCAGAATTCAAGTGATTTAGTTCAGTGCTAGAGACTAAATTTTTGGAAAGAAGTGTCTTTCTTTCAAACACATTTTGTAGCTTGTGCATGACATTTCTTTCCTTTAAAAAAGCCTGTTTCTGATCTTTGAATTTGATACTTATTTGTGGAGGGCTAACTTCTACCTCAGCCAGAGTGTTTAGAACATACTAATTTTTCCATTTTTCAGTTTTGCCATTTCTTTAACAATGAAATTGTTTCTTGGTGGTTAAAGATATTGTACTGGCATGCTTGAATGGACTTGCCACCAAAATAAGTTTGGCTGTAGAAGGATCCCATCTTGATATTTTCTCATAAGACCTCATTTTTTATTTGGGAGTATAACCTCTGGAGGGAAGAGGTCAATTTTGTCTGCCCTATCCATTTAGTTTTGTCTTTTGCTCTGAGGGTGCCACTTAGTTCCGGTTGTGACAATGGCTGGTCTGATGTGGACACCTGCCTGCCAGGCAGCAGGCTGAGATAACTAATTCATTTCACACCGGCCACCAAGCAGCTGTTACATTACAATGTCTTTCAGTCATTACTGGCAAAGGCAGGATTTGAACCAGTAGACTAAGTATTCTTGTGTTCCAGAAACCAGTGAAGACCAGCAGCTGTGCAAACTTCTCACATGCACATCTCCTACTGCATCTACGTCCTTGCCTGTGAAGTTTGTGGGTTTCCTGCCATGAGACTTCTACAATACACATCATAGATCAGTTAACTACATTTCTTACAAGTAACAGATTATTTGGAAGTCTGACTTTATCTGAAAATCAGATGTGTTTAAAGTATCTCACGGTGGGCATCTTGTGGAGGCAACAGAAACTGCTTAATGTTCCTGGAAAAAACATTCAGTTCCTGCACTCTGCAGAAACTACTGCAGCCTTTCAGCAGCTAAGGCCCAAATCTCATTCTCTCAATGGCTCCCCTGGTTATTGCAGATACTGAACAGCTGCCTGGGTGTTCAGTCCTCACTGGTGGCTCCTTTGCTGTTTCAGATCTGTGCTACCCCGGAGCAGATAGTGCTTGTCACAGGAGTACAGGTTGTGTTCCACTGTACAAGATTTTGTCTTACACTCTGAATTCCTTTTCGTTTGTTTCTGGTCTCAATGATTTAAATCTGAAGTTAGGAAAGTAGGAGGTAGGATGAAGTATGAGAGGATGGGAAGGCAGCAGAAAGTGAAGCATCTGCACTTACCTGTATAAATATTTTATTCAAGTATCACTTCATATAAAGTAGTTTTCTGACACTTTTCTCAGGGCAGAAAATGGCCTGAATTATGACCATTATAGCTTGAAACAGCTATGTGGCTGAGGAAATAATTTTGAAAACTGCTCTTGCTGTCCTGTCTACTTCAAAAGAGTGTTTGGGGCAGTGTTGAGCAGTCCCCATCACAGAACTGTCACACTCAGTTGGTGTGATTGACCAGGTCCTGATGAGGAAAATTATCCTGGAGCCATAGTGACCCCCTAACCCTTCGAAGGGGTCGAGAGAGGGTGCAGTGGTTGGAGAGTGAGAGACCTTCTCTGCGACTGCCTGCAGCACATCAGTCTCTGTAGCTGAGTCAAAGTACTCATTTCTTTTTTTGTTATCCCTTTTGAATGGCAAAAGAAATGTCACCTGTTTTCTTGTAGCTCTCTGTTTTGTGTAGGGAACTGTTGTCATGATTCTTGTTATCTGAATTTCTTAAAAGCTGTTTTATATGGCAGGCAGCTAGTGTTAGCTGAGCCATTGGCCGAGGTGAGATGAGCCAGGTTTTCTCTGCCTTGCTTCCACAGGTACAGTGCCCTTCAGTGAAAGAGTTAAAGGAGCAATGTAGGGGTTAAACATCTGTTTGCTTGTTTTTTGAAGAACATGGCTGGTCCTTTCCACTTTACTGACACCTGAGATTATTAAAACTGAAAGAGTCATCAGTGGTCCAGGTTTTTTGTGCTGATGTGATGCCTTATTGCTCAATACATCTTTATTTAGACAAGGAAAATAAACCAGTTAGTTTCTTTCTTTTTATAGTTTTAATTCAGCTTTACCTTTAAGTTACTGTACAATCAGCTCTGCCTATTCTCTGAGGCATGTTTATTTTTTTGTGGGAAAAGATAGAGCTTCTGAAGAAGCCTGAAAAAAGACAGACTTTTTTTTTTTTAGAACTCTGTTTTCACAAAGCCTTGGTTTTTGCAAAACCTTCGTTATAAACGAAATTGACCCACAGTGGCCCTTTAAGAGACATGTTGGCAGTTAATCTGTTCTGGTTTACAGCATGTACATTGCTTTAAGAATGACTGGAATTCTAGGGGGAGGGAGAAGGGAAGCTTTGACCTCCATGTGCACATGTGCTGCTGCCAGCATCCCCTTGCTCGTCTCTGTGATTAAATGGATAAATCAAAGAACACCAGCTTCTTTTCTGTTCTCTCTGCAGTGAGTTTCTCTTTTTATTTATTAGTAGCCAGCATGGCTGAAATACTTCCAAGTGCAAGAGGGAAGGTTTCTACCAGTTATTTTGGTGTGGCAGTTGGTTGCCAGCTCAGTTACTGGAGTTCTTAATTATACTGCTTTCCTTTTCACCAGATCTGAATGCATCAATAAGTTTGCCTCTGTCTTTGGGACCATGCCTCTCAAAGTGGTGGAGCATCGTGCTGACCCCGTCCTGTACAAAGATGACTTTCCTGAGAAACTGAAGAGCTTTCCCAATATCGGCAGCTTGTAAAGAGTGAGATAAACCTCAGTGAGGACCACTACAGCTGAAAAGGTGCTATGAGGAATATAAGGCCCTGAAGACAAAAACTGCTTGAGAGTGGGTTGCATCTGAGTGAGATGGGAATTAATGTTGTCTTCCTTTTATATTACACAAAGTTGTAATTGAAATCTGGACAACTGCTTCTCTGTTGCTCACAGAGAATTGAGTCTATTTATGGGTTCTCCCAAAAATGTCAAACACACTTCTGTCCAAAGGAGGCTATGCACCTGGAAGAATACAACAGAATCTTTCTCTCTGTGGTTTGACTGGCATGACTGACCTCTTCTATCAAGTGTGCTGCAGGCTCTCTGGTTAGTGAGCCTCCATCCATTTAAAGCAACTGTCTGCAACGTAGAGCTGTTCTCTTTTCGGAGGGGTTTATTTCCTCTGTGGGTGGTGGGCCTCTGTCTTTTGAGCTTTAACTGTTGTCTTAAATAAGTGTGTAACAACCATTTTCTTCTGTAATGTGAGACAAATGTTTATTTTTTTACATCACCAACAAATATCTGTCTGTTTTCACCTAGCTTAAAAAGAAAAGCATTTTGTGTTACTTAAATTATTTTGATGGAGACACAGCAGCTGGGAGGATAGTCTCCTTCAAAGCAGAGACCTGCAGGACAGAACTGCAATTGCTGCACCTCCTGCACAAATCTCAGGTTTTCTGCTGCATTCATGCAAAAGACTCTGACTCTATATCAGGACTAGTTGTATTATACAGAAAATTATTCGTCTTTAGTCTTCTTACATTTTTTTTATTCTCATTATCAAACCAGCAATCAGGTTACAGTTTTACATTGTAGTCATCCATGGGGATGAAGTATGAAATAAGTTTTTCACGTCTGAATCCTCTTCAGCAAGCAGCGTACTAATTTATAAAACACCAATATTTGCAGGAATTCCCAGTTTCAGCTTCAGTGTGCAGGCAAATATGTATGTGTAAGACACGATGCACACTTACAAACCCCTGTAAATTACCATTGTTGGAAAAATGGTTGTGTCTTAGCTTGTAATTTAAGGAACCCATTGCCACAGGCTGAAATATACAGCTTAGGAAGTCCTTTGGAGAAGATTTACATTTCTTAGGGCATTTGAATTGTTTCTCCATACTGAAATGAACCTGAATGAGAAAACTACATGCAACAAAACGAGAAATGAAGTTGCCTGGACTGTTATTCTTACCCTTCAGTATTAACGAGGGTCCTAAGCTGGGCTGAGAAAGCAATCTCTTTTCTAGCTCCAGTGATAAAATGTTTGTTACTAGATAAGTGTGATTTCAGTGTCTTTTGAAACCTCTGTTGCTGCTGGTTACAGACACATCCTACTCGATGGGCTGTTTTTCTGTTACAGTGCAAGCAACCTTATTCTTCAGATTTGCCAAACCCCAAACAATAGGACAAGTGTTAGACATCACAGTTCACCCCCTCTCCTAAGCTGGATACGCAGCAATGACAGAAACCAAATGAAAGTCAGGCTAGAAACAGGAAACATCTGCTCCTATTTGTCTCACCCCCACTAAGACTTATCTTATTGCCCAATGCAGTGGATGTGCTGTGAATGAAAATCATATTGGAACAATAGCTCTGAGGGGATGCTTCACTTCATAACCTCCCTGGGATGTGCCTGTAAACTGTATCATCCGACTCTCTGGGAGTGTTTAATTACTAGTAAATGTTTTTCGCTGCACTCTTTGTTTCATTCCTGAGTTGCTATGGGAGCTAAAAGGATAGCTGTTGCAGTGACAACTGCTGTCTGCACAGTGGCTATCACAAGAGAGAGGAAGGTTTGTTACTCATTATTTCTCCTTTGCAGCCTTTCAGGTTCATTAACATGAACCTTCTTATTGAATCTTCCTGTTGACTTATGTCCTGGTGCTTAAGCATCAGGAGATGCCAGCACATTTCCTTTGAGAAGTTTGCTTTAAAAGGGTAGCTGTGACAGTGCAGTAGTCACTTCAGTTTTGGCTGTCCTTTTGGAGCTGATCTCAGCTTGGCAGGCCCTAGCAGTTCAACTGAATTACAACACCTTCCTTACAGAGTTGTGAAGCTGCTGTGATTTCTTGATTCTTTCTCAGTAAGTTCGTTTTGCACAGAGTTGTAAAAGACACTAAGGATTTGAAATAGTTGGTTGAGTATTTTTACATGTAGACAGCCGAACCAGCCCTGCTAAGCTGAGCTATAATCTCCAGTCAGTAAAAAGGTAACAGGTCCTTGTGTCTGCATTCAGGAGCATCTGAGTAATTTCCCCTTGCACAAAATGTCCAGTGACCCCTAACAATCATGTTTTATCCTTTGGCCTTTTACAGTTGCTTTTATAGGGCTAGCTCATGTACAACCCCATTTGTCTCTGTTTAGTGCCATGGAGAAAATGGGGCAATTGACCATAAAGAGAAATTGTAAAATTGCCTACTTGCCCTCTGCATTTATGATTGTGGTGTTCTTGATGCAAAATCTGTAAAGGTAAGATGTAATTGTATGTCTGATTTGGAATGGGTTTGACAATCTTTAAATTAAGACCATTTTTAACTTTTCATTGTATATATGATATCCAAAAAAGCTTAATAATTGTATATTAAAAATTAAATCAAATGAGTGTTTATTGTATTTCACTTCTGGAGTGGCACAAGGAAACATGAATTAATTCAGAAGCGACAATTTCAGTGACAAGCTCTTTTACTGCATAAATCTGTGTTAAACTTGAATATCCACAATGCACTTTGGAAAGATCTGTCAATATTTTGTCTTTCCCATAACTGGAGTTTGATGGTTTTCTTGAAAACAGAAGTTTGCTCTGCATGAATTCATCCCAGTCACTTTTTGGGGGAGAGTAGTTGTTACTCTAATTTTCTGCCAAGATTTGACAATAGCATTTATCTTGGAGAAATATGGAACAGATTTTTTTTTTTTTTTTGCAAAGAGATACAGCAGATGTTAAATAACTGTGCTTTTGAGAAGAGAGCTTTGGCTGAGTCACTGAGATTGTGGAATCCAATGCAGTGGCAGCTTTTGGTTTCCAGAAGCACTGCAGCACAGTCCCTGTGGATCGTGCCACAGAAGGGCAGTGTGTGCATGGCACACCTTGCTCCTTGTGCATAGCACGGGGGGACGTGCTGCAGGGCCTGCCCTGCCAGTCGTGGGGAGTCCTAAGGATACATTTTTAGCATCACCAACTCTTCCTATAATGCATGAATTTTTCCTTCCTCACAGCTCCACAATCTTATTACAGGATGTGAAAATTCAGGCCCTAATGTTCCGAATGACTCTCTCCTTCCATCTCCAGCTCCTGCTCTGGAACCTCCTGCCATCCATAATGCTTCTGGTGGTGTCATTCAAATATGCTTTACTCTAGCAACAAATTTATCCCTGTTAATTATCCATTCAAGGGCCTTTTAAACTCAAGGACCTGGAGATACAGATGTTAAAATAATTGTGAGGTGGGATTTAAGTGATGCTCAGTACTTTTGACTCATTTTGCTGTTAGGCTGTATTGGTGAGTGTTGAGCATTCTAGAAAGATGCTGTACTGAGACACATGAAAATGGATTTAGGTAGGCAATTTTAATGTTAAATATGCCTCCAAGATTTGGTATGAATGCCCTCGATAACAAATGTCTGATACCTTGGGTACTTCTCACAGGTAGAGCATCTTTTGATCCAAAAAGATCTCAGAATGGTTAATGGGTACTGCATAAATCTGTCCAGCCCTTTTACATGAAAGTTGCTCTCACAACCAAAGCATGATACACAGAAGAAAAAAAACCTAAAATTAATGGTGCTGATGAGAAAATGGATATTAATTGCCCTAGACAGAGATCAGACAGTGAGTATGAATTTTTTTCATTTTTCTTTTTGAAGATTTGCATACTTAAATTTTACTAGGACTGCTGCAAAATATGTTCTTTTGTAAACTAAAATGTAAACTATGTCTAGTTCTTGTAGTCGTGGATATTTTCATCCGTTTACTTGAATCGAGAAAAAAAAATTCTGCAAACTTGTGTTTGATTAAACCTATGCTAGAAAATGAGCATCCATTTGGTCCAGTTGCTAACTTCAGTATGATCCTGAAGAGCTGGGAAGAGCAGAGCAAATCCTAGGCAAGTATTCTACCTATACTGCCTTTTCATTTCAATTTTTAGGCTGAAAATAATAATTTCTGTCAAAACCTGCCAGAAAATGCCAAACACAATACTCTGTAGGATCTGCAAGTTATCCCATGAGCAGGTGGTCACTTCAAACCTCCTGCTAACATTGGCATGTGACAGAGATAGCATTTGCTTAGCAGAAAATTCAGGTAGAACACTTTTGCTTTACTATTGAGTCATAGGTCCTTAAGTTGTATCTCATGCTGTTGGGAGTGCCTGTAGGATGGTGTAAGTTCTTTTTATGATGCCTGCCACTGCAGTATCTAAGTGCAAGAAACTGAGCTTCATGGTCCTCCTGTGTGGGTAAGATCAGCCTCTTACCTGTAGCTGCAGATAAGCAAACAGACAGAGGTGGTGGGATACCCTTTGGAGATGTGTGGGTAAAAACAGGATTCAACACTGGTATCCCTAGTCTGGGATTTAGCAGAACAGCTACACTTTTGTCTGAATTGGTGTTTGTTTGGAGTTTTGGTTTCCTCACTACCAAGGCAGGGGACTGTTAGCCTTGACTTTAGGAATCAGCAGGCTTCAGCGGGCCCTGGCTTGAAGCCATTTAGAGACATTCCTGGTGCACTCTGTGTAATTTCAGCCTGATGGAAATGGCTGTAATGCAGTTCCACCTCTGCTGATCTTCAGGATTCCCCTGTCTGCAGCTTCTTGTGGTTGCTTTGAAAGTGAGTTATGTTTCCCATTAAAGGATAACAGGGACAATTGAGGCAATTAAGTGGACTGGCTTGGAGCTAGCAGCACGAAGGGAGTTTTCCGACTGAAAACAGTGTGGCTCAAAGGTTCTTCCTGCAAGGTTGCCTGTTTGCTGTCTTCATTTGTCTGGAAAAGGATCCACTAATTGTCCTTCAAATTTCCTTTAGTCATGCTAAATGCCTGTTTACTTGCATAAACAGGAAGTGCTCCTGCTCCAGACAAGCATGGCAACTCTAGTGACTATGGACAGAGATCAGTGCAACTTGGTTATGATTTTATTAGGCCTATAAACTTGCATCAGTGCTCAGTATCAGACTCTATGCAGGGAGGATGTTGTGACTAAGAAAATACCAGCCTCATTAGTAAGTCACATCTATTAGATTTTTAACCTAAATTTCGGGGGGGAGGGGGGGGGGGCGCTGGACAAAGGCCAAAGCTGGACCATCTGACCAATGAAGGTGTAAAGAACTTGGGATATGCAGACCCACATGAGGTTTTCCATAGGTCATTATGAGGTGTGGTTTCTGTTGCACCCTGTGCTTTTAAGGATGAAGCTTATCTCTTCTAGCCCCTCCCCTCCATTCTGTGCAGTGATGGGAACCTGTACAACTAAAAGCCAAAGCTTGGGACTGACTGAACAAAGTGTCACTTATGGATATCCAGCTGCCCAGTGTGAACATCTTATGCTCATCCAGGAGATAAGCCCATAATGCCTTGGAAAGATACCTGAGCTTTTCAAGCCACCAGCTGTGTTCCCTCCCATGTGTCCATGTGTATGTGCCATACACTCAAGAAAACTACTGTTTCTCACCTGCTTGGCTGGCTGTTTGTAAACTTACAGGTCCTTCTTTTGGGAAACCTCTCTTTGAAAGCAAGGGCCAGGTCTCAGTTGGGTGCTGGGCACAGTTAGTGCTGGGTCCCTTCAGCTGAGGACTGATGGGAACAATAACTCCTTTGCCACACTTCATACAAACAGGGAGGGGAAAAGGTTTGAAAGAGAAAGGACCGTAAAATGAGATCCAGGAATTCAGCAAGGCTACAGCAAAAGGAGCAGATTGCTAACTCAGAGCATCTGTCTTTGCTCTGTGAGTAAGTTACGAACTGAAAAGCAGGAGAAAGTGGAAGATCTTTTCACAAATAATAAACACTTGTTTTTCTCAGATTAAATGCAACACCTTTACATGTGGGCTCCAGCTGGCTGTAAGTAGATGCACCTTGCATGGCTGTTACCTTCGTTGCCAATGAAAAGATTATTGAACATCCATCTGCTTAAAGGTTAATAACCTGCTTTTAAAAAGAGGAAGAAAAAAAGGAAAATCTGTTTAGTTTACAGGAATAAAAAATTGTTTTTCATTTAAACTGCCCGAACTTTGCCCTGCCTCAAAGTCGTATTCTCCGGCAGAGAAGGAACACGTTAACCTAGGAGCTGTAGCCACATCTCCCAGAGAGAATTTTTTTCCACGTGTTTTAAATAACTCCTGTAACTCCTCTAAGAAAGTGCAGCTTCAAGGAAAAATGCACATTTCTAATCTGGGTCCTGCCACTATCTGGTTTAGAGAGAGACTTTTTAGTTCTTTGGCATCATTCAGGCCAGGAGCAATTTCTGATGTAAACCCATACAAGCAGGATGTTACTGAAACTGGCTTTAGGCTCTCAACACTCTGAACTCTGCCAGCATCTGGAGAATCTGGCTTTGAGTGCTTGGGGAGAGAAGGAATTTTTCTCCTACAAGTGAGAGGAATGGATAAGCTTGCAACAGCACCTGCATTATCCATTTCTTTGTGAGATAGAAAACAGCCATGCAACATCTGAAGCAAGCTGATGCTCCCAGACAACTGATGGAAAGGCCAGAGGGGCTCTGTGGGTCTTGATGGGTTGCTAGCAGCTGCTGGGCACCTTCTCAGTTCTGTCTGAACAAGAAGGGCCCTTCCCAGTCCACCCAGTATCTGGGTACAGAGGGACTTGAGGTCTTACTGGTCCCAGTGCTGGTGGGTCTGTGCAGTCTGAAGGAAACAAGTTTGCAGCTGAGTTTATTGATGGAGTGCAAGCAACAGAAAGGGCTCTCACAGAACGCAGATTTCCCTGCAGCGGGACAAGAACTGTGTCCTGGGAACTGCTGGGGCTGAGACAGACCCTTCTCTTTGTGTGGGGACAAGTGAAACCCAGAGGGCTTAGTCTGCCCCACAGCCCACTGAGCAGCTTCTGGCTGCAGGCAGGCAACTCTGGGAAACCCTGCAGAGCCAGAGGAGGAGAGAGTGGGTGAGGCTTGGACACCTCTGCTGAAGTGGAGCTAGGAAGGGAGGGAGTGTAATGGCCTGTGGGAATATGGGAAACACTGCCGGCCCCGCGTATCTTCTCCTTGGGCTTCAGGAGACCTTGTGCTTGGTGCCCCGAGCATGACTGCCGTGTAAAAGGGGTTGTGCCACAGCATGGGGAGCTGGGGAGCTGGAGAGCTGGGGGTCCCCAGGTCTGTGGCCTCTTGTTGCCAAGTCAACTTCTCCCTGTGTTAGCTGTGGTTACCTGCTGCCTCATTAAGGACTGCCTGAGAAGGGCTGGGAGACTTGCAGGAGCCCTGTGAGGCTTAAGCTCTGCTGGAAGCAGCACCTCCAGAGCAGTAAGCAAAGGAGACCACCCTGCTTTCTTCCCTGAGGCCAGGGTACCCTCCGTGCTGGCTGGTGTGGATGCCAAGCGATGCCGAAGGCACTCCCAGAGGCAGAGAGGCCCCGTTAGCCGGGAGCTGGCTGGCAGGACGCTCCTGTGCCCGGCTGCTGGCTCTTAACCATCTCTTTGTACTGGGAGAGGCAGCAGCCCGTGAGCTGCCACCTGTTGTTAATCTACCCCCGGCTAATCCATTCTGGACTGCGTCAGCAGTTCAAAAGGGCACTGTTAGTATTTTTTGCCAGCTTCAATTAACGTGAGATTTTGGAGGCCCCTCTGATCACATTTCATCTGTCATGAGTCAGGAACAAACCAGCCAGATTGCAGTTGAGAGGAGAGAAGAGAAGGAGTTTATTGCAAACCAAAACAACAACAACAGTGTTTGTGCCCCCTTGGCCAGGGTGGCTGGGAAGCGGGGACCTTCCCAGTGATGCCACTCCTTTCTAAACCTGGAAAAATAAAAATTGGTGACTGGAAATTCCAGCCCTTCACCTCCAAA
>VZRQ01002796.1:179050-252519 GCA_013397975.1 Machaerirhynchus nigripectus | reverse complement strand
ACAAGGCAGAGCTGTAGCAGGAGTACCTAAGGCTGTGTGTCTGTAGGGACAGCAGTGGCTGCACCACCTCAGCACTCAGCTTCTAGTTTTTCAGTTTTAGGCAATGTTAAACTAGGCAAGTGACCCATACAACAATCTTGTCTCTTGGGAATGTGCAGACTGACTTCTGTGTGCCACATGTCTGACCCAGAATTTTTCTTAAGGGTCTGTTCATTGTTTCTGGCAGTGCTTTAGGAATAAAGCTACATTGTTACAGGTGTTTTTACTCCAGAAACTCATATTCTCAAAGTTGCAGTATATACAGGGAATTTCTTTGCCTTCATTGACATTCAAACATGATGCGCGTTTTCACACAGTCAGTAGTGTGCTGATTAGGGTGGTCTCAAATGAATGTGTCAATTTGAAACCTAATAACATGCACAAGAGAAATGAGAGACATTGTGTATGTGTTTTCTTGATTAGACATCAGTTTTCCCATGAATGTGGAGCCAAAAATCAAACTAGCTAACACAATGCTCTGCTTGACTGACTCTTCTGAGAAACTTAACTTCCAGTATCATGTGAGCTAATTACAGTTAAATAGGGGACAGAGAGAGAGAGTTCTTGTCAGTTAATGTTGAAAATTACTGGCTACTTGGTTGCGTCAGGTTAGTCATGTCAATAAATTGTGATAAACCAGGTTCCATTTTTGGGGAGCATGCATAGCACACATGGATGTGCTCCAAGTGATGGAGCTGGCAGTGTGTCTTCCATCAGGGTAGAGTTAACGAGAGAGAACTGGAAACTTGCTTGTTATTTTAATATTTATCTGAAGTTGATAAAACATAACTGTGTGACCAGTTTTGGTCTTCTGGAATTTGACTAACATTTTGAGATACTTGCATAGACACCCTTCCAGGGTCTGGATACCTGTAAGGCACATAAAAGTCATGGCTGAGAACGGCAGTGAGTAAACATGATATCCAGCAAAATTACATCATGTTAGCATGTGCAGATTTTTACTTCTTTTTTTAAATTCATGAACAGAACACAGTAAAAATGTCATGATTGAAACAAGCATTTCAGCTAGACATTTTTCAGAGAACAGAAAACAATGAAT
The DNA here is from genome assembly GCA_013397975.1 of Machaerirhynchus nigripectus. Classification (NCBI taxonomy): domain Eukaryota; kingdom Metazoa; phylum Chordata; class Aves; order Passeriformes; family Dicruridae; genus Machaerirhynchus; species Machaerirhynchus nigripectus. Next base: position 251,420 of record VZRQ01002796.1, on the reverse strand, counting down.
CAGACTTGTAAAGAGTAAATAAGTTCTTCTTGCCCTTCTCAAGGTATGAATAACTAGTTTTGGCCTATTACTCTTATTTTTGTATGGAGATTATAGAGTTGTCATATTCTTTCTCTTCCCACAACTCACCCACACTGAATATATGGGTCATGCAAAAATACACAAAATGCACAAAAAGTGCACAAAAATACACGAAATGAGAAACATCTCACAAAGCTGCTTGCAAATTATGTGCCAATGACACCATCATTGATCTTTTAATGCAGCATGCATTCACGTAAAAAGCCTAAAGGAGTAGAAGGCCTGCTGTGAATCTTAATGTGATTACCCTTTTGTTAAAGAAACTGAAAAAATACTTTTATTTTGCTCACAAACTCTGGTATTTCAAAGGTACTTTAACATGAGTGTTATAGATTCATAAAACTCATTTTGAACACTACTTCATGGGCACTTTCTTAAAATTTTCCCCATAGTAACATGAAGCTTGTTTCTTGGAAAGAATCCCTTCAAAATCTGAGTGATTTAAAGATGGGAATAGAACAAGTCTAAACAAGGAGCTGTCTGCTGTACTTTCCACAAGACAACAAAATAGATGATATCACTAAAGTTCAAGCTTGTCCTCCTCCACAGAGGAACAAAAGGGCAGAAATTTTCTAGTCTTCTACTGCAATCTCACAAAAATACCCCTGGCTTTATTTCTAAAGCATTTCCAGCTACAATGAACAGACCCTTAGAAAAAATTCTGGGTCAGACATGTGGCACACAGAAGTCAGTTTGCACATTCCCAGGAGACAAAATTACTGTAGGGGCTGCCTGTCTAGTTTGATCCTGCCTAAAAGGGGAAAAGCTGAATGCTGAGGTGGTGCAGCCAGCACCTACAGACACCTATAGACACCCTACAGACACACAGCTTTATGTTCTCCTGCTACAGCTCTGCCTTGTCCTGAGAGCAAGAACCACCGGGCTGTTGTTATGCACTGATGGGTTGTTATGCATCGAGCTGACAAAGATGGCAGGTGATTTTCCAGTGTTTCTGTACAGGACCCATCCCCACAGCAAATTGCTGACAGGCTCCCTGGATGTGAAAATGGAGAGGCTAAACACAATACAAATACATTTCAAGTGTTTTTAAATTGCAGTGCCCCGGGGAGAATGCAGGTTCTTGGAACTGGCTGGTGTGAAACGGTGGCATTTTGTAGGTGCATGTGCTTCCCATACCAAGTAGACCTGGGCTAGAAGAGGATTTTCCAAGCAGTTTAACACACTCCCTGGGCCTGCTGCACCTCCAGGGGTTTAAGGTATCTCCCATTGCTTCTATCTCCATAGTTACTATCTCCCTACAGGAGGCATGTATTGGAGCCTGCAGTGTGAAAACATAAAAATAAATGTGGAAGCCCCATGTTTGCAGTGTGTGTTGGCTCTACTGAGTATGGACATCCTCATAATCCATCTGCTTCTGGACCTGAGCCATGTCCTGCAACCTCCGTGAAGTTGGGAGTAGGTACCCTGAATCTGAAAACACTTGGCCCAAGGAAAGCTGGAATTCATCTCTATCTATCTGTACCTATACCCATATCTACTCTATTTCCAGAGTATCTCACACTGAAGAGATGCCCTTAATTAACAATTGGCAGGAGCTAAACAACAGGATCTAAACTCTTGAGCCCTGAACAATAATCACCAGGAAATGAAATTAATTTTGATGGGGAGGTACTGTAAGTACTCCTCGGTGCCCAGATTAGAGACTGCTAGGCTCAGAGCCATTCCTTAGGAAGCATCTGTTTCTCACTGACTGCCCCGTGTTGAAGCACGTCTACTGAGCCTTTCTTCTCTCCCAATCAACTAATTAATTCCCACAATGGAAAGCAAATTGAATTAACCTGGGATCCCTCTTGCCTCCTCATCTGATCCCTGCACATGTAACTAACATTCTCTGCTGGTTTTTTTTCTCTGTTCCCCACAGCCATGTCCCTTCCCCATTATCTCCAGCCCATTTTCAGTTCCCTGCTCTGCATACACTGCTCAGGAGATGAAGAGTCCATCAGAAAAGCTCTTGGCTTTCCAAGGAGCAGTATGGAGTGATGAGGGATTCCTCCAAATGACATTTACCCGCTGTCTCCTTCCAGCCCCTGCAGCTGAGACTACACATTTGCCTTTCTCATTTGGCTTCCCCTCTATAATAGCCTGCACCAGATGTTTGATATTTCACTCAGCACTAACTGGAGATGCACATAGTTTTAATTTCCATCAGTGAATCCTTGACACTTTCAAAGTCTTTTTCTCATGTATTTTATTACTCAGCTGATATTCAACACAATTAAAAGATCCATCTCACAGTGGCTGTTCAAAATGCATACTGAAAGGAAAAAAGCAATTAAACTGACCAGGCAGCCTACAAAAGGACTGCCTCGACTGAACAGTTTTTTAATACAAAACCTGCAGAATATAATGGTGGCAGATCTTTAGTTAGAGCCACTCCAGGATGTTATTCCAGGACCATCCAGAAGTAATCCCATCAATATTGAGGAAGGCCTTGATTTTTAGCAGCTGAAACGTGAAATCTACTGCAATTCAGCAGAATGCAAACAAATACCAGCAGAGGAGTTGCTGCAGCCATGATGGGCTACAGATTCAAAAGGAACTAACTGGGTTTGAGGAGATGAGATCTCTCTTATTAGGGCAGACCATGCTCCTGAGAAGAAGAGATTGGTTTTGGGATGAGAGACCCTTTATAAGCCTAATGCTGACTGGAAGCACCACCATCCAAGAGGAAGCATCACCATCCCACAGAGCAGCACACGAACAATAAAGGTGCCTGTTGAGCCCTTCTCCGTTTCCCCGAGGCAACTCTCTGCTCTTACCTCTGTCATGCTCTAAGTCTGACCTCTGGTCCCAGTCTCAGAGGCTGCCTCACCAACTTAGCTCTCAGCTGATCTGTGCCCATGGAGGGGGCAGGGAGGAGGTCCCCAGGGCATGCAAGAACCAGATGGAAAGGTGCACTGAGGTGCCTGTGTCCTTCCCCAGTCTCATTTTCTTGAACCGTTTGATGGCAACAAGCCAATATTCCCATATCCTCCCCTACTTTAGCTTAGTTGAGAGGCTGCTGGAAAGGGGTGGCCACAGAGTGAACACAGGCAGGGACAGGGGTGGTCCAGAGAAGCTTCTAAGGTGAAACTGTAGTGTGTCAGGAAGGGAACTGGAAGGCACCTTCGGTGAGGCAAAAGAGAACTTCAGGTGCAGTTGCACCTTTTCTCTGACTCTTCCTCTGATTGCCATCTCATTTGGAGCAAGGATGAGGAGAGGGGGAAAAGTTCTGTGGCTGGACAGCGAAAAGACAAAACAAGGAAGCTTCAAAAAGTTCGTTAAGACTGGCTGCTGTGTATGTGGCAGACTGATGAGAATGTTTACACATGTGAGTTAGGATAAGCTGCCTTTTACTTTCAACTGGAAATATACAATCTGTTCCAAAGGCAAGGAACATGGTTCTCTCTGCCTCTTCTTGTCTGCCCTCATTCCAGAAATTGTGTTTTGTCATCCTTCAAAGTGTTTAAGTCAAAAATTTACTTTATCCTGATCAGGCATGCATAAAATTAGTTTTCCTCCATTTAATATTAACAGAAAAAAGGTAAATAAGCCAAAACATTAACAGCTATTTCCTTGATACAGTAAGTGGGTTAAATCTCATTACTGATATCCTTTTCTTATAAAAGCATCAGTTCAGTTTGTCCATTATACCACTATTTGCTTGAATTTCTATCCCAAAAAAAGATTATATGTTAAGAAAACAATTTTCTCACCAAGACCTGTTTATATGCCGTGAATGAGAAAATGGTCATAAAAGGCTTTAAAGAAAGTTTCTTGCAATAGAAGGAGTAAAAAATTTCTCAATGATATGAGTTTCTGAATATTGTTCCTCCAACAGACTTTCAGCCCAGTATCTGCCATGGCTCAATGTTCCTCCAGGTATTTGCAAGACTGTGTGTGCCTCCCTTTGCCCACCCCTCTAAATCCCTTCCCTGCACTCACATGCAGTGTCAGAGCTCCTTCTTCCAGAAAGTAGAACCTGGCTGAGTTGGGGAAGCAAAGTATGAACTTCATGGTAAGAATTTATTTTGATTCTAGAAGTTGTGAAGCATCATTAAAAGTATTATTGGTGATCAGGAAAGAATACGCAGCTGTCCTTGTAGGGATTTTCCATACTCAAATCATGCACATAAAGGCAAATCAGCAGCAGACATTCTGTTGGGAGTTTGCAATTTCTTTGAGAGGGCACAAAGGGCAACTCACTTTTCCTTTTAATTTTTTTCTAAGACTTGCACAGTTATTAAAATTCATGTGTGCTATTGTCCTAATGATTTTGAAGTGGCAGAAATCTGTCTGACAAACAAAAAGAGGTGAGTGATGTTGTTCATAATTCTTATATAAAATCCTGCCTATCTCAAGGTGTTTTCTGCCTCAGTCCTTTCAATTTGCTTCTATCAGTGTCATCCATGGGAACTCAGCAGTTAATGTGGCTTATTTTCACACCTTTATAAAAGTCAAAATCAAAAGCAGTAGGACCTCTGCCCCGAGGGCAGGGAGTGGGACCGGCACACCACAAAATAGTTGTTCTTTTTCTCTAAAAGGTGAAGTCACCAATTATTCTTGTCCCTTCACACAGGGCTTCCTTTGCCCAAGAAGTTTTAATTACTGTAATCTAAACCTCAGTTTCCTGTGTCATCCTAGCTAACCTGCAGTAGATAAGTTGCCTTCTAAAGGATTTAATGTGAGTGGGCCGGACTAACTCCTTATACAGGCTAAAAATATTTGCTCTCTTAATATCATGGTAGGTTCTGTCCATAAGAGGATTAATTAAACCATGTCTGTGAATACACAGATATGGTCACCAACTGCAGAGCACACTTGCACACACCCACAGTGAAATGAATTAATGCCTCCAGAGAACTGTGTCACTTTATCTACCAGCAAACTTCTCCATACAGGCCATGTTTGGCTGCCTCTGCAGTGGGGGCGAGGGACCTCAGCCCGGTTGGGGTCCTTTCAAGCAGAACTGAGTCCTAGCACACAGGAGACAGCAGGGAGTGCTCCAAACCTCTTCTCCTGCCTCTACAAGGACCCAGAGCATGCCAAGAGATGTCTGCCAAGAGATGTCCCCAAACAGCCCTCAGGAGACTGCACCTCAGGAGATCTCACTGGCAGGATTAACTCACACTTCACCAAGGAAGGAGATCGCAGCTGAGTTTACAAACCAGTGGCTGCAGAAATGAGGATGCCACTCTGCAGCACAGGGTGTCTTGGTAACCTTAGGGTGTCGTAACGTGCTAGTAGCAACAATATCTTTTTTTTTAAGGTGGACACGCAATAGCAGGTTGGTCAGAGCAGAGCAGAGGGCAGCACTGGCTCCCCTGCTGTATGTCAGCTTGTGACTGTGTTATTTCACTTGAATGGGTTTGGAGTTCACAACATTCCGTGATGCAGAGCCTAGTAGAGATGTGCTAACCCAGCCAGCAGCTAAGTACCATGCAGCTGGTCACTCACCCTCCACTCCCTGCTGTGGTGTGGAGGAGAATCAGAAAGAGGTAAAACCCTTGGGTTGAGATAAGAACAATCTAATAAAGGAAATTAAATAAAAGAATACTACTAGTAGTATCATTAATAATAATAATAGTAGCGGCAGCAACGAAGGAAGAGGAGGACAGGGGGAAGAGAGAGGAATAAAACCCAGGAAAGACAAGTAATGCAGAGTACAGTTGCTCACTCCCCCTGACTGACATCCAACCAGGCCCCAAACAGTGAATGGCACTTCCCAGCCCACTCCTTCCAGTTTATATTCTAGGCATGAAGTTGTGTGGTATTGAATATCCCTTCCTCTAGTTCAGGACAACTGTCCTGCAATGCTCCCTCCAGGTTTCTCTTGCACCTGCTCTCTGTCAGAACATGGGAAACTGAAAAAGTCCTGGACTTAAAGTAAGCACTACGTAGCAACGACTAAACCATCAGTGTGTTACCAGTATTATTCTCAAGCTAAGTCCAAACAACAGCATTGTAACATCATTGTAGGAAGAAAAGTAACTCTATCAGAGCTGAAACCAGGACAGAACATAAGGTACATCCAGAGCTGGTGACTCATTTTCAAAGTGAAGTTCAGGGCTTCTCCCACCAGGGCAAGCCCAGGCCATCAAGTCCTAACAGTATCAGGGAAAAACAGGCACCAGCTGAACATCTTACTTCCCAGTTACTGCCTACTAAAGGAGATAGGAACAGTGCCAAAAGGTCAGGGGAAGGAGAAAGGAAGAAGGAAAGGCCAAGGTTTTTCTCTACTACACAAATAATAACAGACTTTTAATGAAACACATTTCAAGAAGCAGCTTCCTGCCTTCAGCTCGAGGCAGTGCAAGAAGCTAATTCCAAATCTTTCATGTACCTGAAGCATCGCTGGCACTGGGACATGGTTCTGTCTCACCCCTCTCTGACAGTGACTACAGCACCTACTGGGCTGGGGAGACATTCTGGGTCTGAAACCTGCTTCCAAGGCTTTGGCATGAGCTGGGGTTCCTCCATCCCCATCGGGTCAGAGGTGACACTGGTGCTGATACAGCATAGAGACCTTAGACTTTTAAAGGATTAAGCTGCCAGTAATGATGTGTGGGGGCCCCTAAATAACATATCGCTATCAGTCCTTGTCTCATGGCACACTTTTTTGGAAACCTACAAGCAAACTCTCTGCTTGATGCTGACCATGTGATATCACTACACAACCAGAAGGGGTAGGCTGAGGGGAACACTGGCTGGGCATAATCTATGTGGTTCACTCACATAACTTGTCCTGTCATAGTCCCCTGAGTTCATATACACCTTAGAGGGCCACAAAGCAAGTCAGGCTTGAGCACAGGACTTGGGAGTTTAATGTGGTTTCCCACTGGCTCTTACTGTGCTGCCCTTGGCTGTGTCCAAGGCAGAAGATCTCGGAGTAGTGCAACTAAGCTGGACACTGGGCTGGGGCATTGCTAGCACGCTGGAGACAGCTGAGCAAACAGATGTCCTAGCTAGGTGTGGTTGGGAAATTACTTTCACTTATCAAAAGACAAAGAAGAGAAAATAGAAGTCAAATTCTTGTAAAACAATTTAGCCATCTGAATTTCAGTTCTGGATCACATCTTAGGACAAATGAAAAGGGGAGGAAACTCAGAAAAATGTTCTTACCCCTTTTGTTAGTGCCTGTGCTGTTGTTGTCTGTATAAGTGATGTGTGTGTTTACTGATTGCAGCTACCTGCATGAATCTATCAGGCCACACAGAGCTTTGTTGTATAAAATGGCAGGACAATGTCAAAGGATTTCAACACTGAATGTGAAAAAAAAAGAGGCCTGTAATCTTAGCCAAAACCAGACAAGAACCAAACTGTATCCAGGACTATTTCACAAAAAGTACAAATTTTAGTTTTATGAAGTACATAGTTCTATTTTCCCTGGTCACATAAAAAAGGTATTATACAAGTGTTAGTCATAAAAATGCTATATAAAGACATAAAGTTATCTTTCCATTCCCATTCAGGGCTGACTCGCCCAGAGACCAATTTAGTCCCTTTTACAAGGTATCTGTCTGTATTCTTTGTGTAATTGCTTCTCCCCTATAGTTTCTAAAACTGGGATTTACTGATTTCTAGAACATATTTCCAGAAGTGTGACCATGCACGTGTAATACTCTGAATATAAAAACTTTGCATTGGAAATATTTGGAGTCAAAGAAGATTAAGAGATCTCTATTTCCTGCTTTTGTGCTTCAGTCTGCTAGTTGCTCTGGGATCATAGAACAGCATCCTGTCCCTAAGAAAGTTTCCTGAATTGGACAAATCAGGTTTTTCACATAAAAAAATAAGATTGTGCTGAAAAAACACCAATAAGATCAAAATCCATATTTATCACCAGACAAGTCTGGCGCTTGTCTCCACAAATGAGTCCAGAGCATCACTTGGACCTCTGTGCACTGCTGGGGATAAAGAGTAGTTGGTGTCATCACCTTCTTTTTGCTCCTTAAAGAGCCACAAATGCTAGGTAAGGTCAGTGAAGCTTATCTGAGACACATGTGAAAGATACATTTCACATTCCATGAAAGACACGGAAGGAGCCAATCTCAAGAAGCACGTGGTCCAGTATTCTCCTGTATTGATGTACCTCCCCCTGAGAGGGCTTGTGGAGGTGCTTGTTACACCTCCTGAGCCTGCCAACACAACATGGAAACACCAGGAAGAGAAGCCCTCTCCACAGCAGTCACAGTTCTGTACCTGGTCACAGCTGGGAGCCCTGCAAAAACAGCCTTTCTCACAGTATCCTGGCAACTCTGGATGGAGTGTGCTTATGTGGAAGGGAGGAGAGATAGGAGGGGGAATGATGTGGGGCTGTTTGAAAACACGTGTATAATTATGTTCACTTCAGGTTCATTTTTACAAATGACATCTACAATACAACGATGGGTTGCTTTGTACATTTTTTCTTCCATTGTGGCTTTGGTTTTCTATGAAACCACCAATTTGCAGACTTTCACCCAAGTTCCTAGAATCAGAAATGACAGTCAAAAGCAAAAAGGATGCAGGATAATTACCTTCCTTCAGTTCTATTCTAACACTGCAGTCCCAGTTGCAGTGCTGTTATCTACTGTTATTGCTGGGCACTGGTAGCAATGGTGAAATAGTTAAAGGCTTTTTGTGATGCAGCAGTAAGCAGAACTGTTGAACATGTACAATAGCCTTGATAAAATTCTCAGAGGAGGGGAATGCTTTCTGCAGTTGGCAAAGTATGTGCTTGTTTGTTAGATAAAATGTAATTTCACTTCTGGTTTAATCTCGTCACAGAATTCTTGCACTTCAATCCATTTTTGGGAGTCTGAATTACAAAACATTCTGCCTTCATCACCAAATTCATGTATGAACAATGACATCTGAAAATTTAAATATTTGCATATGAAAAGTAAGGTGCAATGTGACCACTGCTAGCTTTAGAGCTAAACTGTTGCATTGGAGATTGCCTAGTAGAATAAAATAAATCGTTTTCACAAGAACAGAATATTGGGAACTGGCTGTGGTTTCACAGATCTGTTTTCCTTAATCAGCAAAACTTCCAGCTGTTTTGGGATCCTAGATTTAGAAGTGACAAGAGACAACACAGGGAGATGGTAAAGCACCAAAATTATTATGTCAACAATGTTGAAATATTAACAGCAGATTCTGTCCAATGGAGCACTGGAACTAGCAAGAGTACACACAACAACCTACATGTGTCAGCTTTCAAATTCAGAACGAATCAAAAATCATCCAATGAAGAAGGGCTGCCACGTGTTTTCTGGGGTATGGTTTAGCTCTTTGTTCTCCCGGGTTACTTGTGAACCCCTAAGTTTTGCATTAAAAGAAGATACTTATCTGCAGAATGTTGACTTAATTAAAGAAAAAAAATCTTCCATTAAAAAATAAATATACTCAAATTAGTTCTCCAGTTGGTAAATTAGTCAGAGGTTTTGTGTCAGTTTAAAGGAACTGAAGATTCAGCCTCCACTCTGAAAAAACTCCACTCCACTCTGATCTGTAAAGCAGATCTCGGTTTTATGGTGTCTGCTTGCTCCATGCATATGAAAGATCCACAGATCCACACAAAATAATGCAGAATTTAACCAGCAAAGCTTAGTTTTTTATTTTCTGTCAGGTTCTAGAATCTCCCCATGCAGTCTGTTGGGCACACTAGAGCAAAGGACTCAATTAAATACTTTATATCAGATTCTGAGACACATTTGCAACCTTGTTCACTTACTGACCTCTACATGCATTTACACAGAAAACAGCAAACAAAACATGACCCCAATGAGCAAGAAGCTCTAACATTATATATTTGATTCAAGCATTGATCTTCTGCACAGAGGGAAAGATACCTCCTGAGTCAGAGACTTGCATTTGCCTCTCCCTCCTTCCAACATGCATAACCACAGTGACATCCACAAAGGCCTGAAAATCCACCGTGTGAATAAGTGCAACCCCAAGCTCTAAAAGAACATCATATAAATGCTCTATGCCTGGCAGACCTATGCCTAAATGGAAAAATGGCACTGGTACATCTCTCTAAATGGTGTAAGAAAACCAATATTGGCTCCAGTCAGTATGAAATGTGACCATTTATAAGCAAGAGGATTTGATAAGTTTAGTTGATGACAATCCCTTCTTGAAATGCTTAAAATAATTTTTTATCTAGAAATGCTTGCATTGAAGAAACCACTAATATCAGCCTCTGATTTCCTCCTAGAATGCCATTTATGTTGAGAATTGATTTTTTAATCCACTGTGAAGTCACATATTTAAACTATTTTTACTTTGTATGTATTAAATTTTCTTTTCTAATTTACAGCTCCAAGAGTCAAACTGAGTCTTTGTGATAGCACAGTTACAGTTCTTTGCCTAGAAATTGGAACTGGTGACTGAAATATGCCCTGTGGGCAGCCTCACTGTCTCTGTGCAGGCTCTTAGAGTCACCTCCTGTAACCTATTTGTCTTTAAGATTAGCAAACGTGTAACAGACTGGAATGAAACAAGGGTTTGGATACCACATAATCTACAATTCATTTCTTCTAATCCCTGCTGGCATGGCATGTGAAAAAGAATGAGAAGGAAAAAATTAATTTCTTTTCCTAAGTACAACAGGTTTGCCCTTAATCACACACAAACAGTAGATGTAGGTAAGAAGATTCCTGTATAGCTACTTGTCTGGAAAAACAAAAAAAACATAAAAAGTTTTGAATATTTTTCTACGATGATGTGCTTTTTAGTACTTTTCATATAGCATGTTTGGGATGGGATTTACCTCACATTGCTTCAGATATCTGACTTTCAGCCTGACTTCCCTTTTTGACACTTGAAACAAGCAGGTCACCTAACCTACCTCACATACCTTCTGAGTGTCAGAAGAAGCTGGCAGTGGAGGTGCCTCCTTCTCTCAGGTGACTAGAAAGACAGTCCAAAACAACCTTCGGCCACCTCAGCTTTGACAGCTGAATCTCACTTCAGGTTTACAAGTCAGTTATTTACTTTCTGATTTTAAATTACTGCTAGAATACAGACACATAAAATAAAATAGCCAACACTAGCAAAAGAAGAAAAAATTTCTCTGGCTTTCTCTGGACAACTTCAGAAACGCAAATGCAAATGGAACACAATTTCTTTCCATTATGGGCTATTTTACTCTTTCTTCAATCTGTTATTCCTAACAACAGCTGAAAAACAGTCCTCTAGTCATAATTACATACAGCTACACAAGAGTATTTTCAGTGCATATTTAGAATTGTAGAATCATTAACATTGTTAAAGTTGGAAAAGACCTTTAAGATCATCAAGTCCAACTGCCAAGGCAGCACCACCACCATATTCACTATTAAAGCATATTCTCAAGTGCCACATCCACACGTTTTCTGAACACTTTCAGGAGTAGCGACTCAACTGCTTCCTGGACAGTCTGTTCCAAAGCTTTTCAACCCTTTCTGTGAGAAGAATCTTTCCTAATATCTAATCTAAACCTCCCTGGCTGCACCTTGTGGTCATTTCCTCTTGTCCTGTTGCTTGTCACCTGGGAAAAGAGGCTGACCCCACCTGTCTACAGCCTCCTTTCAGGCAGTTGTAGAGAGCAAAAAGGTCCCATCTCAGCCTCCTTTTCTCCAGGCTAAACACTCCCAGCTCCCTCAGCTGCTCCACATCAGACTTGTGCTCCAGACCCTTCACCAGCTCCTTCTCTGGACTCTCTCCAGCACCTCAATGTGTCTTTCTTGAAGTGAGGGGCCCAAAACTGAACACAAGATTTGATGTGTGGCCTCAACATCACTAGTGCTGTACATCACTAGTTGATTTTAAACTATTAAAGGTCTTGTTATATATTTCTTTTTCTGTTCACCCTGCCCCATATATTAAACAGGTTTTTCTTTTTCCTTTTTATCTTGCATGGATGAACAAGTGACTTGTTACATTGGTACAGTTCCTCAAATCCAAAAGCAGTTCTACATTTTTAATTCTTTACTATTCTTAACATTGTCTTTATTCACTTTAATTGATATTAGAAATTATTTCCTATCTGCTTTGCTCATGAACAGCTTTTTCTCTCTCAGACTAATGCTGTCACTGCAACTCTTCTGTCTTATAATTAATCAAACTCATACAATTACATGTTCCATACTAATCCCCGTTGTTCCTATTTGATGATACAAAGACTTCTTAAAAATTCTGACTTCACCTCCCCCATACGCCCAAACCATCAGTTGTTTGTCTGGCTGGGACCTGGGAGGCTCTCAGGTAATCACACTTCTCCCAGCTGCCCTAGACTCTACTGCTATTTAAGTGGCTAAAATGAATATAAACTGCCATTTTTTTCAACCCTGTCTGATACTCCTTCTAAGTTACTACTCATTTTAATAAAACTTGTCCATTTTTATTTCAAGTAGTACAGAAAGGGACTGCCAATGGAGCATCAGCTCTGCAAAGCTGTGGGGAAAAGATGGATATGACTACAGAGTCTATAAACAGAACAGAGGAGGAGGAGGAGAAGGAAGAAGAAAGCTATATCAAGAGTTTCCACGGTAGCGTAGTTGTGGTTGCTATATTTTAAAAGATTATATTGGCACGGTGAGAAAGATACCAGATTGAAGGCTGAAGAAGACAGTGAATGAGTGAGAGACAAAAGAAGCTCAATTTCTAGTTTACAAAAAAGAAAAGTTCTAAAGGTCGCTTGGTTTCATCACAGGATTTCTTGAATGAGAGGACACTGGGTCTGGAGAGCATTTGTAGACCGAAGAAGAATTGCATTGCAAGGAGCACTGGCTGGAGCGTAAAGCCAGAGAATCCTGTCTTAAAAAACACTTCCCTTTAAGAGGGTGCCTGGGTAGTTATTGAAATAAAATTCCAAACTTCATTTTCAAAAGAAGACTGCACACCTTCAAGACATGCTTAAGCCAAATACAGAGTATCTATAGAACACAACTGTAGGAGAAACTGAATGCAGAAAAATAGTGTTACCCTGGAAGGTCACATTGTCCCTTCTGGACTTTGAAAATTATTTCTACAAGTCAAGCCACATCAGAATTCAAGCACACTAAACTGTGGCGCAGTGACTTGAAGCTTCATATGCTGGCTACAACGAGCATGGCTGGAGCTCACTGTGAGGCAGTTTGATTTTATTCTCTTCTTTTCAGTGTTTGTGTGCCTGAGCTTGATTTTGTGTAACAAGGTTTTAATTGGAGCTATTTTTCTCTGAACTCTTAGTATTATTCACACTTGAAAAGTACCTACCAGTATCTCAGTAAATGTTAGATCTGAGTAGGATGCGATTTTTTCCTTCCCTCGAGATTTTTGACATTTCAGAAATGTCTTCTAAATTAGAATAAAAAAAGAAAATGTAAAAAAAGTCACAAATCACCAATTTGGGGTCTTTAAATAATGTCAATTGAATAATTTCTGTAATTTTCATTTTCATGTCAAACTTTTCAGATATTTTAGACTGATTAACTTTTGATTTCCAGGTATCAAGGCATTTCAGTAATAATAATAATAATAATAATAATAATAATAAAGATGTTGTGGAAAAATCAGACAGTGGTGGCTGGAAGTCAACAGAAATTATTTGGGAAATTTTTCCAACAAATGAAAACATTATTCTAAAGTACGCTTTTCAAAGCTTCAACAAAGGGACATATCTTTTACAAAAAGCAGCTCCTCAGAGAAAATGCCTGACCCCACATAAAGTGTGTGTCACTGCTGGAGCACAGATCTAATACAATGTGTACTACACAGACAAAGAGGAGATAGCAAGAACTATTTATTTGATTTTAGCTGTAGACTCCAGAATTTGTTTTTAGCTGAAGATAGCATATCTGAAAATTCATTTTCATTCTCTCTTCAGGATGATCTTCACTTGCCTTTTAGAAGAGCATCTCAAAAGAGTACAAATTGGAGAAAAAAAAAGAAAGAATCACAATGAGAACAGCTAGCAGTGCCAGGGATTTATTTTAAAAGTCTGTTTCACAGATGGCAGACAGAAGAGCTGGGTAAGATGATTTTGAACTCTGCTGTGGTCAACAGCTGCTATTGAAAACACCTTGCTTTAACTAAGAGGGAAGTACATCTAGAGGAAGTCAGCCTAATCACGGGAATCATGAATGAAACGGGCCAGATGAACTGCCATGAAGTGCAGTTCCCACGTTCAGACAATCCAGAGCCTTTAATTAGATATGCCTTTCAATTTGGGAAAAGCCTTTACTGCAACCTCATTAATGTAAGAAGCTAATCAACTCATAACTGCACTCACCAAGAGAATTTTACCTTTAAACAATTCACCCTGAAATCATTTGCCAAGCTACAGGTCTTTCCTGGAAGGAGGTGTACTACACACATTTTTAACTCGTTGTGAAACATCTGTCTCCTGTTCCAGTCAATGAAGACTGTTCCCGCCTGTTCCAGCTGTGTGGTTCACACACAACACTTCCAGCATGAGCAATGCAGTGTTCATCCTGATTCTAACAGGACATTGGAAAATCATTAGGATAAAAATTTTCGGTTTTTATTTACCAAAAATCCCCAACCACACCTAGTTTAAATCTACACTACACCATTACTAAAACATGACAAATGAACCAACTTCAGAGGGGATAATTAACCAATTAAGAGAATAATTATGTGTTTTTCTTCCCACTCACTAGATGGGGCAGATAAAGAAAACAAGACACCAAAAAAAAAAGACCACGTTGCTTCCTAGAGTAGTATTTTTAGCCTTTTTGCAATACATAAGAACAATGTTGGGGTGGATTTTTTCTTATCCAGGCATAGCTATATGCATAACTGAGTTGCTTTGTGCTATTTTCGTAGCATAACTCTGTCATCCTTGACTTTGGGGAGCCCTGGTAAAAATAAGGGCAGCAGTAAAGCCTGAGCATCTGAATGCTTTAAGTCACATCATTCCCGGCGACAGGATTTTGTTTTCATTCTGAGCAGATTCTGTTTTTGCTTGAAGGTTCAGGAGACAGCAAAATGCAGCCAACAAACTCATAAAATAGATCCTGTCAGACAACTACAGCTTCCTTAAAAAAGCAAGTGAGTGTCTTGATTGTTTGAATTAGAAAAAGCAACAGAACAGTGTTCTAACTCTAAAGAGCTTTTAGTATAATCCTGACATTTGGGCTGCTTCGCTTTCTTAATTTTTCATTTTTTCTTTGTCAGTTCTATAGAAAATCAAAGTGGTTTTAAGTCATTTTTTATGAGCAGAACATGCTCAAGCATAGAGTGGTGTGGTCCAGGAGGGTGGTACTCTCATTGCTGTCACCAATCCATATAGTTCCCTCAGAAACTAAGTGATGTTTTCAAGTCGATCATCCCCTAAAAAATGGATGGACATCAATGCCTGCTGACCACAGATGAATTTAAAAAGTAGAACTGTTAAGCAAATTCTAGTACAAATCAATCAATAAAGTGTTTCAATTGCCATTACACACACAAAGAAAAATGCCCTTGTGCAGAAAAGAGACAGAAAATGCAACAATTTATGTCAATGAAGCAATTTTTAGTTCCTCAGTAGACAACCATATGAACAGGAAGGGTTTCTCCAGTAAGTGACAAATATTGATGTATTCCCCTTGTGACAGTGTCATTATCGATAATTAATTATAACATAATTGTACTATCTTTTCTACGGAACTGAGCAATATTAGTTATGTGTTCTCCCTTTTTTGTAACTTACATTTTCTGCTGTGACTTAGTCATATGTTCCTCTCCAGATGTACTGAAAGTTCAGGCTCAGTTCTCCAGAGCCTTAACCTTTGGCAGAACGAGGGAAGACAGCACACTGTGTCTCTTTCTCCCAGGCAGGGTGGCCTATCACCAGATAGAAGCTACTGAGGATCAAAGCTTTTTACTCTCATGCTCCCTTCTCTTTGAGACAAGATATCTCAATTAACTCCAAGCTTCTAGGAAGAAGAAATAAGGAGAAAAAGGCACTCTTTCATCAGGGTTTAAAACTTTTAGACAGGGCTTTGTGAATAATGACACATTCTAGAATGCATGACCATGACTTAAAAACCAAAATTATATTGTTTTCTTGCCAATCCCTCGTTTAGAATTGTTTAATTTCCAAAGCTGATTTTACTACAGCAAAGACTATTGTGCCACACTATTGGTGAATTAAAGTTGTAGTTTTGTCACAACACAGATATTGTATGTAAAAACAAGACACACTGAGTCATTGAGTTCCTGCTCCTGCAGAAGTTTTTTTGATGCATCCATGAAAAAGGAAATTGTCTCCCTCTGTTTTCTTTGCAGGGAAGAGGGAGAGGAGAAGAAGGAGCTAATACTTTTAGGTATCAATATCAACAAGCAATTCTTTTTTCCCATGAAAATGTTTCCCAAAGGGGAAAAAAGACCTGTCATTCAAGTAACAGAATTCAAATGGCTCCATTGTCACTCAAAGACAACTTTTGGGAGTAAGATGTCAATGGCCCAGCTGCTTCAGCAGCCATGTGCAGTGAGCACTGATATTCAGACTGGAAGGCGGCAGCCTTGAGGTAAACTGCAAATGAAAGTGGTTTTCCCAGACTCCAGGGGGTCCCATCAACATTATTTCAAATGAAATATTAACAGAAGATATTCATAAGTAATAGTTCTAGGTGATCTAATAGAGTCAAGTCTTGCAATTGCTTGAAACAGATGAGCCACAACAGAGTACATCATTGCTTCAGAGCGGGTTTGCAGTGCTTATGTCTGTGAAAGAGCAGCACAGGGTACTCCTCAGAGAGACACTAAAAGCCACCAGAAAATCCTGAACGGTGTGACAATGAAGCTGAAGAGCTCCAGTATCGTGCCAGGGTTATGAAACAATCAGCAGACTGGTGTGCACAATAACTTCAACCCTTCTCTGATGCTTGAAATAGGCTCTGCTGAATGCCGGCCCTCCCAGATGAATGCATTATAAAACCTGCTGAGGAACTGCCAGGAGTACTCAAACTACATCCCAGAGGTATTCAGACACATCTTATTGCATATTTTTAGCTGTCACACATGACAGCAACTACTGCTTTTGTTGTACAGTAAATACCACTGTCTTCACTATACAGAAAAGTAAACTTTAAAGTTTAGATGAGTACAGTGGAAAAGCTGACCAATTTATTCAGTCTTTCATTTTTCACTTTCATAGAGTAGAATCTGCCATAGATCCAAAAGTTTTAGTATTAATCAGACAATATACCAGTCAGTATCTCATCAGTCAGCTTTGCACAGAATGAAGGACAGAGAGAACCACTGGAACCCTCACATAACCACTGTAAGACCCAAAGATTGTCCAGGGCACCACATATCTGTGACCAAACTAAAGAGAATAATGTGACAATTTCTAGCATCGGATTTAGGGGCTGTGCTTAACTTTTATATCCTTCTTCCTCCTGCTTTTCTCACAAGTAGCATGGATCCTGCTGGGTTTTGTCTTCTTACCTATGCAGAATACTGAAGACTTCAGTTTTATAGAACTGGAAACAGTTCTGGAATGGAAGAAAAAAAATTCTTCCTATTACGGACGCACAATCACAGCATATGTAAGTGTGCCGAAGCTCATCCAGCATCATTTTAATTGAGATATCTGCTCCCAGTGAAGTTGTAGCTGCACAGGTTAGCTCTGTAAGTATCTACCTAGATCTCAAAGGTGCAAAATTTGCAAGAAAAGAAAGTGTCTTTTACAAAACCAGCTGCTGTAGCTGGAAGCAGCAGGGAAGTGTGTGGGCACCTCACATTCTCTTAATCAGGGCTGAGGATGTATTTTCAAGCTGGTACTAAGATGACCACAGTGCTATTAATATTTGAAGTGGCTGGGAAGTTCTCCCTGGTTCACCACGCATCATCTGATGCATGTCCCACATCTCCCACTGCCGTTCAAACAATCTCCTTCCCTCAAGCACAAACACATTAATATCCTGCCTCAAAACCACTATTGAGAAAACATAATTCAAGAGAGAAGAAGAATAAAGAAATGGAATATGAAAAAAACTGTAGAGCAGAACCAGAAAACACCTTTCCTGAACAGTAAGTTACGAGCAGATACTTATAAACTACTTGTCAGGAATTTTTTTATAACATTTTGTAGGACTGTTTATTTACACACAAAAGTCTGTATTTAGTCCCAATCAGTTTGTACCCATTTAATTGTTTCAGTAAGTCACAGTATGCAAAGAAATGTTCTCTTACTTAAAACCTTTTTTAATTTTGGAACTTTGTTGTTGAAAATTAGGTTCAGTCTATGTGATTTCCTTTGTTGTGCAGAGTAGAACAGATTTCCATATCCACATTCAAATACTGTATGGAATACACCAATGGATATTGAAAATATTGTGCCAATACAAAAATTAGTTGTACCTAGCTTTGTCAAGCCCCCCCCCCCAAAGAGTTAAAGCAGGTTTCAAGAAAGTTATGTAAGAATGCTGGAAATTAACACAACAAGTGAGTTCTAAAACATTTCCATGTAGGCACATGAATGAAGAGCAGCTCCTCATGGCTACCTGACAATGCAGCCTGACTTCCCAAGAGTTTGGACAGGATACCCTCTTTCACTCTTTTAGAAAACTGACAACCGATAAAATACTTCTTTTTAAATCAACTCAAGGGTCCTGAACAAATTTTTTAAAAGTGGAAATTTGTTTGTAGTACCACTATCAAGACACATAAACGTGATGTAGAGCAGACACATTAAAGCATTAAGGTTTAGGACCATTTGGTCTCCAACAGGAGCTTGTAAATAGCTAATAAAAATAGGGTTGTCTTAATTAAGCAGTGTGTAAAATGCTCAGACACCCACATAATCCAAGTGCCAATTAACAAATCTCATGATTGCCAAATTACTTCTATATTTCTTCTACAGATCCTGAGACTAGACTAAAAGTAATTTGTCAAAAGAACTGCTTCCTTTCCAAGTTACTTCACTGTTGCTTTTTTACCATAATGCCGCAGCAAATTGTATCATCTCTGTGCTTTGCTAATGAAAGAGGAAGCAATCACCTTTGGTGCTCTACTTCCAAGGAAAACAAAGAAACACAGAACAAAATCATCACTGATAAAAGCACCTATTCCTTTGTCATTATTGATATTGTTCCTTGTTCACTCTTTTTTTTTTCCTTTTATTATGGTATCATTTTAACCTTAATTTAAAAACAAAACAAAACAAAACAAAAGTGCCATATTCATTAATCTTCTTTACTTGATAGATTCTGGCATTCAAAAAAAGGAGAGACTGGCCTGCCAGAAGCCCAAGAATCTTTAAAAGTCTCCAAATATGCTGGGGATAGTGGGTGACACATAAAAACAGTCATTTCCTGCCAAAGGCGATAGACTTCTTTGGCTTTGGTTTTGCAAGTCTCTGCACCTATGCTTTTATTGCATTTGGTAGTGTATGTAGTGATCTAAAGCAAAATGAAGTGAATGAAAGGATTCCCAGAAGTTTTGGTGAGCTTTGAATGAGACTTTTTTCTGCGCAGATTGTTCCCTGGGGACAGAAAATGCATTCATTAAGCACTGTGCATTAAAGTAACACAATATGAATGCTATGCAACTGTGTAAAATACAGTTGCCATCACTCGACTTAAAATATCCTGAAATGTTTTGCTTTATGGCATTAAAAGTAATTCATTTGCTTGGACTGTTGTTGCTAAGGTTTGGTTTATGTAAGTGTTTTAAGAAGAAAGCAATCTGAAAAATACACAAATAGCACAGCAGAGAACTCATTATTCTTTCAAATGCCTCTTTTGAAAACCCTTTCAAACTTTTTATTCTTTTGATTCAACAAAAGGAGAGCCATTTACAAGTAAAAAGAACAGCAAGAAAATGGTGCTTCAGTGCTCTGAAGAAAATTGTTCTGTAACACTTCTTAACAATTCTGCACTACTGGACCTTGAATTACCACACGCCCCTTGCCGTTACTCCCCCAGCTCATACACGTCTGGGCCTGTAAGTAAAGATGCATGTCTAGGTGCCCCTGTGGTGCCCAGACAATCCTCAGTCCCTACTCTGATGGATTCATGGTGCCCTTTGGGTCTGTGGGTCTGACACTTCCAGAGGACAAGCACGTGCTGAGCCCTGCATGGATGTACAGTGGGTCACATCAGATTCCTAACTGGTGTGCCCTGGAGTTTCTCGGCAGAGGCGAAGTCCAGCACAGCCTGGGTGCAAGGGATGTCCCTGGCTCATGCACAGGACCCACACAGAAAGCTCAGGGTTTCCCAGGGATTTTGCTGTGGATGTGTGGTCACGGTGATCACCCAGGTGGCGCCCAGGACTTCTGCTCAGCTGGCTGATCTGCAAGAGCCACTGGTGCAGCTGGGTGCACAAACATCACACAGATGGAGCTTCCAAGTGGAAAGTGATGACGTGACCAGAGGAATTCAGACATAAGAGTATCAGATGTGGGTAAGATTTATATACATGAACATGTGGGAAGAGGAACTAATCATAGGAACTCTGCTATTTTGGATCACCGTTCCTGGGCATCCCAGTGATGGATGTCAAACTGGAAGGAGGGTATTCCATCCCAGCCTTCTGGATGAGTTCTTTACCATCCCCAACACAGCCAAGAAGGGCAATTCTGGTTACAGGACCCTTCACAAGTGTTCTGTAACAAACACAAAATAATTTCATCACTTTAAAAGAGACTGGCTCCATGGTGAATATTTCTCTGCAGATACTCCCTGCACAGAAAATCATTATTTCATGGAATCACGGTGCATCACTGCTCAGTCTATGCTAAAACTGTGCAGGAAGAGAACCTTTCTGCTTTTTGAAACAGGCACTGCAGGTCACCCTTCCTAGAACAGCAGCTTTGCTGTGATGTAATCTGTCTCATAGCCTACTCTTGCCTTTGGTAGGAAAGAAATTAACTTTGCAGAAGAATAACGGAAAAAAATCATTTTGATTTCTTTATTTTTATGTTGCTGATATTGGAATTTCACCCTACATTCTTAGAATTACAAAATATTCCAAATATAGTAATTCCACAGAAATACTACAAAATTTACCAAAGAGATATACTTCATTTAGAAGCATGCATTCTAGACACCTCTCTTATATGCAACAAATATGAGCTTCAGATTGAATTAATTTCATTCTTTCACTTCCTTTTATTTCCTTTTCAGCAGTCTCAATCATATGTTTAATTTTCAACAGCTGAGTACCTAATGTCTGTGTTGCCATGACCTACTATTATGAAATCCGTGTATGGAAATGAATGTTAGTTATTAATATGGAAAAGAGCAATTTTAAGCAAACAGAAGAGTGGTGTGTTATCTTACACCAGGGTTGAGAACAATATGTAGGTAATTACTTCTAAACAGTAACACTTTAGTCATTTAGATAGTAACTTGGAAACAGACAAAAAAAAACCTAAGGAATCTTATCACAGTTCTTCTTTGCCTTTCTCTAGGTAAAGGAAACATTCATTTTAAATTTGGCAAGTTTTGATACTTTGTTGTTTTTTGTGATAAAGCTCTATTAAAATAGGGAAGAATGGAAAGAAACTCTTGGCATGAAACTGGGTAAATTGAAGTTAAATTGCATAAATCTATATTAATAACAGGACACAAAGAAGGATGGGGAAATTATACCTCTTGTATTCAATCCTAGGTTGCTTTCAAAAAGCAAAGTTGCATCCATTTTTTTCAGTATTCTTGCAAAAATAACCATCCTGAAATATCTTATTCAGTTAGACATTCATGCTTGGAGCAACTTTTAAATTGATGTTTTATTGGCAGCCTAACTTCCTGTGTCTTGGCAATATGTAGACAGGGCTTAGAAAACCATTATTTTTAAACAGGGATTTTGAGACTTCAGATCTGACACTGATTTGATTCAATTCTTTTCATATTTTTATTTCTAAGTGCATTTCAGCTGGACAGATTTTATTAACAAATGCAATTTTGATATTAAGTTACAGATCGGGTTTTAAAATAGCTAAGTGCCTGCAACAATAGCAGGAAGACTTGCTTCTATGTAATAAGGAATCAGGTACTGATGATTCAGGACCTGAATGGTGCCACGTTTCTCCAAGCACCTGAGTAATCCGGGGTGGGAGTCAGCTGGCTGGAATGCTGGCATTTACTCAGAACCCCATTTTTAAGTCAACTGATGCACCTTCAAAAGTCCCCACAAGGATTAACTAATGGAAAGAGATCAAAGCTAAAAAAAATTGAGCTCAGCTGAATTACTCTGAGAAAATGCAACAGCCAGGTGCAGCCTGACTGAAATAAGTGTGCTGGGCTTTCTGGTGAGATACTTTTCCTAGTCCCTGTCTTCTGGCAAAGGAACACAGCAGAGCAGGAGAAGATGGAGTACGGGCAGAGCACCACCGTTCTTTGACAGCTGCTGAGATAAATGTATTTAATCCTGAGGCTGGAGAAGAACCTCTCTGATAATCAACATATCACAGTCAACATATTTTGAATCTTCCCATTTCTTCCACTCGGCAAATACTTTTCTACTCAAAAGTATGCAAAAGGGAAAACATTTCAGCTGGATCAAAAGCCTATGATGAAAACACTTTCTAAAGCATTAGTGTTTCGGGCATGCTAACTCTTCAGAGCCTCTTGGCAGGGTTTGTTTGCCCAGTAGGAAATGTGGGTGCAAATCTCCACTACAGTGATGGTATTATCTATACTCCTCAAGCCAGATAATTTGTAAGAAACTTGGAATATATCACATGGCTTCATGTTGTGCCATCTAGACACAGTCTTCTGCAACTCCAAACTTGCTATTTAAAGAGCCTGTATGCTTCTTGCCAAGACTATCTTTTCAGACTTCCTTTTCAGAATGTTCACTAGTAATATCAACTGAATTGTCAGAACAACTGTTTAATAAATTTTCCTTTTGAATTCTGAGGCAATATATGAAAGGCTTTCAGTTTGCATGGAAAATTATGCATATCTCCAAGTGAATAAGTGAAGCTGAACCAAATGTTGTACTTACCAGATTTTTAAGCAATACATTTTCATTACTAACAAAGGAGTAACACAATCTGTGCACTTTTTGGAGTTGCCCTACATTTTTGAAGTTTGCCCTCCACTTGAACAACTTGCAAATTTGGAATGAGACTAAATGTGATAGTGAGGGTGAAGCACCAGAATATACACCATGCTTTCTTGGAATGGATCATGATCTACACAAACACTCAAAATTTGTTCTTTTCGTTGCTATTATAGTCCCTGTCCCTGTGATGCTGGACTGCTAGAAAAAGGACTCTTCATATATCTCAGAACTCCTTAGACTATTGCAAACTTACCTACCTCTGAGCTCCCTTCCAGAAAATTGTATAAAACCTGAGCTTGCACATTAAATTCTGCTGGGAATGCTGTTATCAGAAGCATTTGGGGTGTGCCTATGCTGAAAAGAGCTGTCAGCCTGACTAAACAGAGAATCCAGTCTGTAATCTGTAAGCCCATCTACAGCATCTGGCCAGGATTAAAAAGACCACAATATTTGAATGAGAGGATATATTTGTGCATAGACAGGATGAAGGTCTTCAGATGACACTTGAATGAGTATATGGACAAATTCTGCCGTGAAACAAAGACATCTGCAGTTCCACACTGAAAAGGTTCTCCAGAGAAATCTTTTAGGTGTGTATCTGTTACATACATGTATTTTATATATATTTTTTTGGGGGGGCGGTGCATATTTATATATTCATTGGACTAAGTGCCATACCTATAAACATCAAGATATATGAGAGTCTAACAGCCCAGAAAAGATCAGACAGTGTTTTTAAAGTCCCCAATGTGAAAGAAATCCAGTCAGATATCTAAATACCTCAGAAAACCTGGTTTCTACACACTCAAAACTAAGTGTCAAAAGTAGTAGAAGCTCATTAAAAATTCATACTGCTGCACCATTCAGCCATCCACCAAAACAGCAGAAACATTCCTTAATCCAAATGCAAGGGTATTGCAAGTTTAACATCACACTGTTACCACTTTCTCACATACCCTTATCAGATGCATATTTACACAGACCTTTCTGAAATTTAAAAAAGTAGCACAAACATTTCTTATTAAAAACAAATTCGTGGTACAAAATTATTTCCTTACTTTTGGGAGGGAAGCTCTGGATCCTGAGCTTTGCGTGGTCATTGTCAAAACTGTAGTGATACCCAGTGCAACTCTGGCTGGAGCAGCATCCATATTGATCCAGAAAGAAACCCAGGATAAAATGACAATCAGCAGGCTAGGAATGTACATCTGGATTAAATAGTATCCCATCTGACGCTCCAAATGAAACTTGACTTCAATGCATGTAAACTTTCCTAGAACACGAAATTACTTTCATAAATGCTTTTTGCACATTTTTATCTTGTTTTCTGAACATAAGTTAGATGTGTGGCCTGTTTCCTAACCTAATACTGTAAGCAGATCCTGATACACAAACACTAGTCAACCACTTGTAGAATGCTAGCTGGGGGGAAGCAAGGGACCACTAAAGCAGACTGTGCCCAGGTCTTCATATTAACTGAGAAAATAAATACCAGCACAATTGTTTCCCCTCCAGAAAATAAAACCTAATGTTTCTTTTATCAAAATTCAGTGAGCTTTTACTTTAGTCAAATATAACGTTAAGTATTAAAAGGGGACAGCATTTTGGTCTTTCAGTGCCATGAGATTAAGCAATCGTGTTTGAACAGACAAATTGTAAACTACCACTCTTGCCGTCCTATGGTAGGTCACGCTCCTTCTCATTCTGCTCATGCCATTTACCTGTGTCTGTGGATTATGTCTCACAGCAGAATCAACTCAAAGTCTACTGTGAATTTTGCTAAAAGTCTGACTCCGGGAAACCTAAACCAATCTCTCGTGGGAGGTGAGTGATTCTTCAAACAACTGGTAGCTGCTGCACAGCAGTCCTGGAGGACTGAGGTTTCCATTGCCTGACAGTGGAACTAGCTGTGCAGCAGGAGATGCAGAGTCCTGAGCTGCAACAGCTCATCAGCTGTTAATGCAACCACTCTGTGCTGCTCTCAAAATTACCCTGGGTTAGGTACTGTGAGGGCTTTGGCTCCAGGCAGACTACAGGAAAGCCTCTCATTCCAGAAGTGTCATGACAACGGTTTCGAAGGACCCCTTTTGTGTTGGTTTGGGAAATGCATGAAGATGCATTGTTCCTCATTCATCCTTTCAGGGGATATTAGATTGTTTGCTCCTTTTTGTGATGTCCCTGTATTTTTCTGGTGGTTTACAATGCTGAATGGTGGGTGCAAGAGTTAGCACAAAGGGGAGTGCAGAGGCTGTTTGATAGAGAAAGGAGTGGAGACTGAATAATATCCTCTGGCAGCACAGAAGTTCTAAAATGAGTGAGCTGTGACTCAAAAGGCAGATGCTGAGACCTGGGCAGTGGCTGTTCCTGACCAGTCCGCCCATACAGAAGGGGACTGCAAAGAGGTGTGGTGGCCACGTGTGGCAGCAATGGCATGAGTAGCCCAATCTGTCAGAGGCTCTCCAGACTTTTGTGGCACAGCCTGGACAGTGACTTTAGGAGAAGGCTGAGTAATAAGTTTTATCCACATTTTACACCAAACCTGAAGGAGCAAACTAGAGAGAAGACAGTAGTGGGGGTGCCAATCACAGTTTTCCTTCCTTAGTACTTTGGGTTCCAAAATGAGAAGCTGCATTTATAAAAAAGCTAATAATTTTCTTTTCATACAAATAAATGTGACTTTATTTCTGGCAGAGGCAGAACCTCGCACACTGTATTATTTCATAGAGTGAAACAAATATATTTGATGCAACCAGATCAGCTCTTATGCTGAAATGATGAAAAAGCTATTTTAGATGAGAGGGATTATATTTAATCCCAGAAAGCACCCAGAAAACTGTTCTCTAAATGCTGTCCCTATTAAATAAACTCCAAGCAGCTAAATCAAAATTTTAAGAGTTTTCTCTGTAAAGCCAAAGATAGAAAACACAGCATTATAAACTCCTAAACAGCAAATGAAAGAAAAAACTTTAAAGTATTAAACAAACATTTAATTTTCCAACATTCAACGTCTGTACATTATTCAGATCAGCAATGAAAACATTGTCTTTTCACATGCTACATCTCATAAATTAGACTACACATAAAAGCTGGTGAAAATTTTGTATTTTTCCTCACTGGCAATTTGATATGCTGGAAAAATACATCAGGTTAGAAAAATCAGTACTTTAAAAGTGATGATTCAATAGTTAATAAAAGAGTTAACTTGTTGGAAAAAAAAAAGTTTCATTTTAAAGATAGCAAAACACTTAGATTTTTTATCAATTTTTTAACACTTGAAATACTTTAATGATTTTAAGGATATTCGAATACTTTAATGAAATTAAAGAAAATCTGGAAATTAAATCTTTCAAAAAAAAAAAAAAGAGAGAAAAGTTCTTTCTTTCCAGATTTAAAAATAAGTGTGACTGAATCAAATTTTAATTTCAAGTTTTTTTCATTTTACCTATATCTTCCCATTACAAATTCACAATAAATACAATTGGAACAATTGATAGAAAAAAATAGAATAATGCTCACCAGTGTTGTAATGCTTTGTGCAATAACCAAGTTCTTTATCTTCCTTCAAAATAAACTGTGGCAAGGTTAAACCCTCTGCAACTTGCACAGGTCCATCACTTAGCCACTCAAATATCAGATCATTCATGGTGTAGCCAACTGCAATAAAGAAATCAGAGTTTATTAGATGGCAGCTGACCAGAAAACAGCAAATGTTCTTATGTCTGAGAAGCATGTCTTTTATTGCAATACATGTTATCTCCGTTATATTTTCAAACTGTTCAATTAACAACAGCACAATTCCTCTTAGTTGTCGGTTGCCACAACTACACTATTCTCCTATTGAAAGCAAGAAGTAAACACTGTTATATTCTGAACTACTGCCCTGGTTTGCCACTAAAAAATAATTTTGGTGGCCCAAACCAGTCGAAGATTCTCGGGCACAAAGGCAGGTGGCAGCCCACAGCTCATAGCCATACAGCTAAATCCTTTCTCCCCTAAATAAAAACACCCCAGGGTGGACTGGTGCACACTGAATATTGGAACGATCACTGGCACCTGCCGGTGTCTGAGCCACTCCTGGGTTTGCCTGATTGCTACTTGGTCAGGTTGAAGCAGTGCTGTGCTGTGTGCTGGCAGCTACACAGTACGGAGGGTGTGTGCTGGTTCCCCAGTCCACACCTCGCCTGTGTTTAGCTTAGGAATCACTATTAAGACCTCTGCTTCATCAGGCATTTTGCTTGCATTTTCCAAAAGTGAGCATGATTCAATCAGGCATAGAGAATCCCTGGCTATGTAATAACTGTTCTCACTTTCCTGAGATTTAATAATTTTTCCCACACAGTGTTGCTGTATTTACCCCTGGAAGTGATGCAGCTCTGAAGGGTAAGGTGATGTGACTCAGGAGGGAGAAAGATAAGGGAGCAGGAACAGCACAGAAACAGGCAACCCTTACCTTATGGTGGTAAACACAATTCCCTTACAAAACTGGAATACTGAGTCTCACCACATAAATGTGATAATGTAAATGCTATCTAATCACTGAATGTTAGGGTAAAAACTTGTTATTTGATAGATAAAGCAGTTGGGCACTCACAGCTCTCTAATTGCATTGTACATGTCTGCACATCCATAGGAAAATTCTTCAAGTCCATGGGACAGGACAAGGTTAAAGTAAGCCTAAAATTAGAGGGGGAAAAAAAATGTTAGACATATGCAGGCTTTATCTAAAGCCCCATACTTAAGAGTTTAAAGGAACAAGACCAAATCTTAACACCTCAAAGGCTGGGCTTGTCTGCCCTTTGAGCTTTTAAGCACGTGAGAGCTGTGGAGACAAAGTGTGTGAGCAAACCGGGCACTTGCAGCCTGCGCTGGCTGAGCAGAACAGAGGCAGAGAAGACAACATCAGGATAGCAAGACATGCTCTCCTCTAATGCACCACTGAATGTTTTATGTACAATCCTGAACCAAATAATCCAAAAGCTGAAATGCCTGGTCAAGGGACACATTTTTATTTCGGAAAAGCAAAAAAAGTAAACAACAACCACGATGTTTTTTTTACAGAGTGCTTTTGTTCTGTTGAAGCAATGAGTCCCATTTCCAAGCCTTCATTCTTACTGCTTAGCCACTAAAAGAAGGAAAAAAACATTATACAGTAAAAGCTGGAATTGCATCGCATTAAAGGAGTACCGAGAGAAGAAAGTAAGCCTAAAGGAACATAATCATACAAAATATATTTGTCTCTCAATTTTTCAGTTGTTATTGTCCTAGATAAAGCATACCTTAACTTAAATGGGAATTCTTGTAATGTTTCGTTCTTTTCCTCTTCTTTTTAAGTTAACTTTACCTTTTAACATTTGACTGAAATCTATTTCAAGACTGTTTCTTCTCTTCTATTTCTTTTCCTTTTTTTGGTGTGAGGAGAAGAAACCATTTTTAGCTAACCAAGATGTTGGGATGGCCTAATTACAAACAACTAGCTTTGAGAAACAGTATAAACGTTATGGTTTTGTTTTAAATCATATTTTAAAGGTACAGTTTTACTTCTGATTACATTCAGCACAAAAAACCATTTTGAAACACAGAAAACAAAAGAAAACCCCTCTGTGCCCATTTATTATGAAGGGTGATAACAAGATTGTCTGATTTGAAGGGACACTGAAACATTAACACAGTATAATGACAATAATTTTTTAATTACGTCAGTAAACCCACAGGTCAGCTGTTTAAAAATATAACCTTGAAACAGTGTTGTCCCACAAACTTACGTGATCTCTACAGAGAAATACTTGACTAAGTTCTATCTCCCATGGTGATTTTGTGGTTCCTACCACATACAACTGATTCAAGGTCTTTCAGTCTATATCTCCACCATGTGAAGTTTTGGGGACCACCTGGCTGGAGCTTCTAACCATAAAATCACTGTGACAAAAAGATGATATTTAGGTAACTGAGATCAAAACTGTCTCAGACAGAACTAAGATCACATTCAACATCACTGCTGTTGCCTACATGTGGGCTACCTAGAAAAAGTCACACTATTTTCATCTTGATACAGTCCTCAGCAAACAAGATGATGGTATCAGGAAATTAGAGATCACTTTTATGTGTCAGTGAGATGAAGAAAAGTCCCCAGTACTCTTCTCAACATCACCATAGGAAGTAAACTCACTTTTAACCTCTGGGACCAAATAGCAGAAATATTTAAAAAATAATATTGTCATCTAGAGAAAAAAGTTTATCTAGTAGACATATAAGTGTCATCAAAAATCTGTCCTTTCCTCATTTAAATATTTTAAGTCCTTGCAAAGGTTAACTAGCTCCATTTTTACTAGGTAATTTCCTGCACTAAACATTGAGCTAATTAAGTTGCTAATCCCCAGCATTAACAAAATAGTACCTCTGCCTCTTTCCTGAGCTATTGCTATATCAAACATTCTTTCCAGTAATCTTCTAAATATGGCTTAGATGTTTTATGTTCTTTTCAAACATGCCTTTATGCAAATGCAGCCTTTGTAAATATGTCATTTAAGTAGGCATGGGCTGTCCACCCCTTGGATTTTACCGACTGTCAGGTGTGGACTGCACACTGATTTTGTTTCTTTTCTCCTTCATCCTTTTCTATACTCCAAAAATTCAAGTAATCTTCAATTTGACTACATACATGTTCAGGAAGGTCTCTTACTATTTTAATATCAAATTTATGAAAAAGCAAACACACCCAGTTGCAGCTTTCAAGATTCACAAGGAAAAAATAATCTATCTCCATTGATAGAAGGTAGGTATATCAAATTTTTTCCCTGGAGGTGAGATGAGAAAATTATGTAGGCTCATTTTGTGGGTCCTCACAAAGCCCAATGTCCTACTTTCTCTTCCTAATCATTGCTGTCTTTCACAAAGACTAAATTATTCTCTTCTCACCCTGAAAAATGAAAAATAATTTCTATTCACTGTGTTGATGAGACTACATCAAGACATCATGCCCTCACAGTTCTACCTCCACCACTTGTTCACCTCAGCATAGTAGCCATTCATAATTTAATATCTTTGCCTCTAGTCCTTTTTACCAGCAGTAATGCAAGTGTTGAAACAAATGTTTATAGCCTTGTATCATGCACAGATCCACTGATTTTCAACAAGATTACTACATGCTAAATGTTCAGCAGCTGGAATTTGAAATAGACCCACTGAAGTTCACGGAGATGAGTCAGTTTATATCAGTTGACTCTTTTTCAGTAAAACTATAAGCCTGCAAATGTTTCCAAACCTTGGTGCAATGTCACTATGTATGTATGTACATTACTATGGCCACACGGTCATAAAAACAAAGTGTTGGGCAGATAAAGCTACCCACATTGCTGATAACAACGGTGTCATTGACAAAAAATATTTCAGCAAAATGAATCTCACACTTGGCAAATTCAAGAAGGGCCCCTGGAGGTTTGGAGCAAAGAGCAAATTTAATGGGGAATTACACTGATGAATACTTTAATCGTTAATAAAACAGAACAAACTGCTATAGAACAATTATTTTATTTTTCAGGCACCCTGCCACCAAGGCATTTGACATGCATAAACAACAGATTGGTGGTGGAGAACCATAAACACTGACGGGAAGTGCTTTATGAACCATCTGTAAAACTGAAATGAGAAGAAGCTGAGCAGGGACTCGATTTTGCCTTGTAACTACCTGAGCACCCTCCACCTCATGCCAGCCAGACCCGGGTGGCACAGCCGGCTCTCGGAAAGCTCTGGGGCTGGGCACGTTCTGTTTTCCAGCTGAGCAGAGAGGGCTCATGAGGGAGAAGGAGAGAGTCACGTCTCCAGTGCCTCAGCACACCAGGCACAGTGCCAGGGACAGCAAGCTGCCTCTGAGAAGAGGCAAAGCTGCTCTCTTCTTTCCCTCCCTGCTCCCTCACCCAGCCCACAGCCAAGGCAGAATCAAACCCTGGAATAATGCAAATAAGAGTATATACAGAATCAGAGCCAGAAAACAATGAACAATTAGCTGCCACTGTGACAAAAATAATAAATAAATCAATCAATAATATTACTGAGCAACATCGTAGCAAGTTACTATTGTATCCAAGTACTCCAGGGCAGTATTGTCTGTATTATGTTTTGGACTCTCTTCCTGAGGATTCCCTCATACACCAGGCAGGTCCTTCTGAGCAGCATCTGCTGACACCTTAAATGCCTTCAAAGTGCAGCAGGCACTGCTGGGATTTCTTCACTCAGCATTTCATTCAAACTCCCCTCTTTCATCCCCTGGTTTCACAATAAAAGTCCTGAGATATCACTAAGACTTGGGTTGTGGGCCCATCTCTCTTCCCACCCCCGCTCAAAATCCTTAATTTCTGGACACCCCAGAGACCCACTTACAGCATCACTCAGAGGGCTGCATTCCCCAATTTCTGCAGGCAGGAAGGCAAAGTCCTCCAGGTTGTGGCCTCCTTTGTCAGAATAAGGCACCTCATGGGAAAAAATAAATAGCCTGACTACTTAATCAGAACCCCTCATGCTGGTTATCTTCCACACCCAAACATGTTTTGCAATGCCAGTGTTTTCTCCTGGTGTGAGCCGCCATGGCCCCAGATGGGCCAGCAGCAGAACCCAGCACAGACACTGCTGCTGCCCTGAACGCCACTGCTGCATCCAGCCATCATGCACTGAGGAAAAGGCAGTGGAGGGGTGACACAGCTGTGCCGCCAAGGGGGCTCAGAGGCATTTATGTGCAGTGCAACCAAGTCCTGAGCTTGGCAGTGGGGCCGAGATACTGTTTCCTGTTTGTCCTTCAACCACTCCTGCCTTTATCCTGTTCTTTCTCCATCCTGGAGACACTTTCCCCACGTCCTCCTATGCCTGCCCATCTACTCTACACCTCTCCCAGGGACACCTACATGACACAGAGCCCAGACATTTTCCTTTGCCTCCTGGTCTGTCCTCACACCCTTTCCCCCTCCTTTTCCTGTTGACCAGCTCCTGTCAAAAGCCACTCCCACCTGCTTCCAGGGTATAAAGTCTTGAGGCCAGGCTGGCTTTGACCCCTAATTCCCAAAGCAGCACCATCAGTAGATGGTAAGGATCTTGAAACAACAACAACAAAAAGAAATTCAATAGGAATAAAAGGCTCGTAAATAGATTATTCTCAAGATGATTTCTAATCTCATTCTTTCACTAGAGGGTTTTGAATGCTGGGGCTCCCAGACATCACTTCTCTGGCAATCTCACGTTACAAAACACTTCAGAGTACTACACAGAATACTTGTGAATGGTCTGCAACCCAAATCTGAAGTAATGAACTGCTAGTATTGTGTTGAACACTTAGGGAATTGGGTTTCAATGTTACATAATCCAGGAATGTTTTTAAAAATAAATTTAAGAGAATATGTAATTTTAACTGAGATTTGCCGTGTTGCCTTGTCTGCAGCAACCACTGAACTGTATTCTAATGCACTCTTTTACAAGCAGCTCCTTGGCCCGATGTGTCGCAAGACACCCAAAACTTCCCTTGATCTCAGTGACATCTCATCCCAGAGGAGGGCACTGGTTCCACAAGAGAAAGGCCCTGGGGATCATAATACATGGTATATGATGATAGAGGAGTATTCTTTTCATTAGTTATTTTGCAAGAAGGGTTGGTTGTGAGTGGGCTACAGAACAACAGCCTCCTCACAGAGTTTTTTCTAACAATAAATAACTAGAATCAGTCCTGTTACGTATAGAAATACTGTTGGGAATTTAAAAAGGCCTGTAGGTAAGGGTACAAATCCCTTCCATCTGCAGAAAAACCCCATGATTATCTCCTCCCTAGCATGAAAAGCAACAAATGCTTCACCATGAGTAGGCATGGTATCAAAAATAGCATTTTGTTTCTATTCTTATCCCTTCATTCTTTCACGCTACGCCCATCTGCACCTCAGCTGCTGGGACAGGAGATTTCACAATCTAGGATTTTATGCTGCAAATACCAGAACATAAATAGCACATGCATGATCACGGGTAGCATTGGCTAGGTGCCACTTTTGTCAAAAGAATAATACCTGTGCAAACCCCTCAGTGTTGGATTTAGTGAGACAAGTGGGATTTCTTTTTTCCAGCATTGTTAAATCTAAAGATGCTATTGTAAATTGCAAGGTTTCTGGTATTTTTCTTAAAGCTCCAAGCTGACAATAAAGTTAAACATATTTTAGTGGTACATTTTCTCTTTGAAAGATTAAACTCCTGATCCTTGTAGCTGCTGAAATAACATTAAAATATTACCTAAGCACAAGCAGACAAAGTTCCCTATTAAACTGGCAGGGGAGATGAAGTTGCACAGCAACCATGACAGCATCGCATGACACAGGAGCAAATGCCATTCAGGCTAGTGACACTGAAACAGGGAGAAGAATCTAAAAACTCTTTATATTCCTCCCAGTCCCCTTTCTTGGGTGCCTGAAAGAAGGGCACACACACTGTTCACTTATCAGAAGGCAAAAAAAACCCCAATTCCCAGTGGCATTCTTCTTTTAAATGTCTTTTCATTTTGTAGTCCATCTCATTATTTTTTCAGGGACCTGACTCATCATTTTGAATGTCAATTCTGGTAATTTTCACAGTCTACAGGCTTTGTCCTGTTAAATGGAACAGTCAAACTGACTGCTTTTTTCCTTATTTTTGAGAAGTCCTGGAATTCCTCTCTAATATTTGTCATGGTCTGCAGCTTCTTTTCTCTCAGGTGGGAATGGACTGAAGTCGAGCTTAGAGGAGACGCTGAACCTTCTCTGCTATGGCAACATGTGAGTTATAGGCTGGAGTTTCGCATGCTGCTGTTTCTGAGCATGTTCTCACTCCCTCCAGGGCTTTGCTTTGCTTCATGTACTGCTTAACAACACAGGAGCTGGCACAGAGCGGGGTGGTGGATTTCTCATTACCAGCATCCCACTTCTCATTGTAATGCAATCACTGTCTGCAGATACACAATGCCAGTACATGAGCTGCCAGCAAGTGATTTTCCAATTATTCCTCAAATAAATCTATGAAATTAAATTCAAGTGTGATTGTATGTAACAGTTAAATTCTGTAACCACCTGTTTCCTTTACAGGAGGAAGAGTATTTAATCTTTTCTTTTTTCTCTGTCATTTTCTATCTTAGTTTTCCTGCAGTGTGTATTTGGTATGGTGTTGCTTTCCTCCTGGCGTGATGACATCTCTGTTCTAAGCCATGTCTTGCAATCCAATTGGCAAAAGACCTTTATCCCTGGGGACCATGTTCTAGGAAAACATGATTTTTGTACCACTTAGGAAGGGTTCCTTCACCTACATCATTTTACACCTAACCTTTAACTGCTCAAGTGCATGTTCAATGGTTAAATGAAGTGATTGATCACCAGCAGTCGAGGACAGGCATTGCCAACAGCCATAAGGAGAGCGGGTACACAGACGTGTAGTGGCTGTGCCACCATCCCGTTGGCACAGATATCCAGAAGTAGCCACCTGCCAGTATTTTTTGATCCTGCCAGCCAAGATCAACTTCATGCGTACAAATGGGTCTCCAGCAGCATTTCTCACTTTTTTACTTAGAACGAAGTCTTCCTTTTTAATTGACACAGGAACATAGGGCTGTAGAAGTGACATTTCATGCCATCAAATCTGATCATCTTCTATTACCCAGAGTCACATCCTCTCAACCCTTTCAAAAATTATCATGTGTCCCCATTTCTGTTGGAATAGTGTTCCAGGAATTCAAGGTGTATGTGGCTGTAAACTTTATAACTTCCTCTGTGAGCTTACTTATGACCAGTTCAGAGCCATTTGTTCTCCTGGCAGCATTTTGCTTCAGTCTCAGCAGCTCCCCTCTTGTGTTTGTATTTACCTCCAGTGCTCTCATGTCTCATCTGGGGATGTGCATGGCATTAGAGGAAGCAGTGAGGCAGTACATGCGAAGATATAATGCCCATATCCCTGCTTTGCTTTAAATGCCTTATGAAGTGAAAAGCAACTAATTTTGTGTCATTAAAATGTAAATTATTCTTTTCTTAAGCAGTACAATCAATGCAGTTTTCACAATAGCTATGTTAGTTGCATAACAAAATACCCACATTAGGCTTTATTATTTATTTAGTAGATTTTATTATTTGTTATTCAAAGCGAGTACTTTAGATACAACAGGAAAGTAAGGGTTTTGGAAACCTGGGGCTAGATCCTCAGACCGAATTTGTAGATTGGAAGGGAATGACAAAGGCAGTGGGTGATGCAGTTAGGAGAGTATTTGGAAACAACCCCAAAGGATGGGAAAAATCTGAGTTCATTTATTTTAAAAGGCCCCAAAAGGAAGGGGAGTGTGGCTGGAAGAAGAGGCAGAAGTGAGGGCAAAAAGAAAAGAAAAAGGAAGAGTGAAAAACAGACAGCAAATGATAATCCACGGACATTGGGTTCTGGCATAATGAGAACGGCTGCTTCTCCCACAAAAGGCTGCAATTTTTTAGCTTCTGAAACCATTGTTATTATTGTGATCATGCTTATGGGAAGACAAATTTGTCAAATTCACTGGATTCACATAGCATACAGCCACAATTTGGAAAGTCTCTGTGTCCCAGTAACATTGTGCAGCATAATAAATTTTAGTGATTGTAGCTCTATAAGGCCTCAGCCTACAGTACATACTAGCTGTCGAACATCAAAATATTTTAGATGTTCTCTATTTCAGTTAGCACTTCCACTGATTATTCTTCAATGTTTTGGTTTGGTTTAAATGTAGAAAATTTACTTAGACGTATATAAAGACATTTTATGCTTTTGGAAAGCCAGGGCAGTTAAAATGGGACAGTGTACAGTTTTGCCAATGCAAGAACAAAATAATTTTCAATGAAAACGTCCCTGTGCTTATTGACATTCACTCCCAAGCAAAAACCATCACCTTGTCAATACCAGTGTTACTCTGATAGGACCTGAGGTAACAGACATGTTTGTGTGAGGTGGGAGTTTAATAAGCACACAGACGTGTCAATCATGATAAACGTCTCCATGATCCCACCTCTGTCAACCTGTCACACGGAAAGACAATGCTGCTAGTAAAGTCCAAATCCTCTTAAATCCCAACACTAGATTGTAAAATAAAATTGAAGTCATCAAATTAAATCACAGAATGCACACAGAGCTGTAGAACATAGAATTTTCTACCACTCTACTAGGCTAGACTTTTCTGTGACATGGATGATTTACACACAGTGGGTATAAATGGATCCTCAATACCATTCACCTGATAAAATCTGTACCCCAAAATTGTTTTAGAAAACCTACACCTGACTTCACTGTAACACGGCAACATATTCTATAGTAGCCATGCAAAAAATCCAAGACTGTATCTTATTTAAAAGCAATATATTTCAGCAGGATAGTGAACTTTTTGCCATGAGCAGTCTGTTGCAGAGGAACCAGCAGTGCTACCCATGTATTTTCCTTATCTGCTTTTCTTTCCCATTGGGCAAAGAACACCAGTACAGAGGAGACTACACGACGCAGAAGTTTCTCTCAGAAAAGCTGGGTTATAAAAGTGCTGTGGATTACTTCTGATGATTTATGGGATGGACATGGCAGTCATAACTCCTGGTCTAACACCAAGGGGTGTGTGTGATCGTGGGGGTGCAGGAGGGAGTTGACTCAGTGCTCTGTCCCTCAGCACTGTGGCCACACGAGGAAAAGCCGATTTTGGAAACTCCTGAGTAAGGCAGCTGGCGTGGGAGGTGGCGTTGCAAATAGATGTACTGTTTTCACAGACACTTCTCTTGGCTTGCATAAGCAGGTGAGGGCTTTGGGATGTACCAGCTCCCCCCATCAGCTACTTGTGGTGGAATGGAGGGGCTGGTAACCACTCCCAGAACAGCTACGGGAACAGAGCAATCCAATAGCTCGAGCCTTCTCTGTTTCCTAGTGCCCCACAGCACAGAAGTGCTTTCCAGCACTCTGCCCTCAGCCATAATAACATTTACAATTAAAACTAGGTCAATAGTTGAAACCACAAGGAACTAATTGTCTACAATTCTGGCACTCGGAAGACAAAGAAAGACAGAAAAACAGATGTTTTGAAAGAGTTGAGGAAATTCTTCCTAGGTAGTTAATTGCTCTTTGAACAGGAATTGCAAAAGTGGGGGAAGAAATGTAATTTGTGAATTTGCACAGATCTCCTCCCTAGAATTCCAAGTGTCTCTCTTGTCAAATTATGCAACACATTCTAAAATATTCTCATATTTAAAAAATATGTAGTAATCTGCTTTGTAATTATTTCTGGCTAAATACACTGGCACTACAATTCAGAGCAAAGCTCAACTGAGAGTGTTTTGTGGAGCAGAAAGTAAAAAAAAATATATATATAGTTACAATGCTTTTACCTTCCTGACCAATATATTCTAGATTCAGTGCTGTGGATCAATAATACTGTTGAAATATATCACCTTCTGAATCAATCTCATATGGCTGAGATGCACTGAAAATATTAAAAAGAGAAGGAGGCAATTAATGCAGAAAAAAATCCACAAACCTTAAATAAAACCACTTTCTATCACTTTGCTAAAATAAGCTTTTAGGCAGATGCTAATATTCTGAGCTGGCTGGCAGCCTGAAATGAGTTTGTGGGAATCAGGTAGCACAAATGGGTGGCTCGGAGAGAATATAAAGCTTTCTGTGAGTTTGTTAGCATTTTCCTGATGTCCCAGGTGTCCTCAGTGGGCCAGAGAAGACACGACCCTTGTCCCTGGAACATAAAGCTCGTGCAGCAGGGTGTGCAATGCAAAATGCAGGTGTCATACAGAATGTGAGTGCCTGGAACAGGATTCTTGGTACCATCACACTGTGCTGCCACGCTTTCCAGTGCAGAACCCCCTCCAAAATCCAACCCATGCAGAAATCAGTCAAGGATTGGGAGCAGGTGAGTCACAAGCATCTAGGAGGTGACACTGTGTAGGTTGTGATTTGAACTCTTACTGTTTTTTCAGTGTACAATGCAAACACAAACTAATTTATTGAACACTGCTATTACAAACACTTGTTGTTGACTGCTCTCTAAAGAGTGCTTTAAAATAAAAGTTATAGCTATTTACAGTTTTTCAGTTGTTATATATGAGTGGAACTGAGACTGATCTTGACTAAGTGAAGTTGCTTGCTGAATATAACTTTGCTGCAATTGCAGAGTTCTCAAAGTACACGTGCCTCTAAGAGCTGTTGCTCTATCTCCAGTGGCAATAGCATGTATTTGCAGTATTAAGTAGTTCTGGGTTCCCTCCAGAAGATTCTAGTTTTCCCTGCAGCACCCAAAGGTTCAGACCAGTTACTCAGCTAGAGAGCCTGAGGTTGTATATTGCATGCTATCTGATATCAGAACAGGTATCAAGGTAATCATCTGAGCATGCAGCAAACATATAAAAATGGGGCTGGATTCCTAAAGTTATGATTCAGAGGTGGGTACATCAACCATCAACAACTTCTTATTTTCTGTAACAACTCCCAGGGAATGAAATATAGTTGTAGGAATCTGCAAGCATGAGCATCACGATTATCATAAGGCAAACTATGATGAAAATCTACATTATGCCTCTTCTGTGCCATGTTAGGGTTATTTCTTTGACAAACTATACAAGAGAAGGATGAAGAGCTTCATGCTTACCACAGGGTGAGATAATTCCCTTAGCCAAGCACTGCAGTGAAGGTCATACGTGGCCCAGACCTTCACTCACCCTTTCATGATTTATCTGAGCACCCATATCCTACACCAAATGTCTCATTTTAGTAAAATATGCATCATGAGCTGTTGTTCCAGGTCACCTTCCAAATTCTATCTAGAAAGGGCAGGTTTGGCCTCTGAGAGCATTTAACAGCATGAGCTAGTTCAGCCCCCTGCATGGTGTATTTCCATGTTTTCGGTGCAGTACGTAGGGAGGAGGGATACCACTGCCATATAATACACACACCTTGCCTCTTGCCCATTCATTACCAAGAGCACTTCTCAAATCACTTTATGAAAAGAACAGTTTGTATTTCTGCAAGATTACTTTGATCTTGATTTTGTTACATTTGGAAACACAACAAAACAGCTTACCTGCTACATCCCAGAGGCATTTGTGAAGTGCTTTAAACACTTAAAGCACACTAAATGGTAAATGTTAAATATCACAACGACAGGCAAAGTGCTATTGGTGCAGTGGTGAACATCCACAACGTACTGAAACCAATCACTAAAATATTCTTGTTTGTTTCTGCACAGCACAACTTCAAGCGGCTGACATCAAACAGAAGTGTCTAGCCCGGTATCTAGAGAGTAAAGACATGTTTTTTTCATTGCTCCTGATTTCATATTTCTGTACTCTGGAAAGTGTTCTTCACTGTAAGGTGTTAAAAAATTATATGCCATGTTAGAGGTACCACATAAGCCTCTGTTACTGCTGCACGATACAAATGAGAAGCGATGAGCTTGGCTTAGTGCTCTCTTGGAATACTGCTTACTCTGCTTCAAATTAATTTGCATTTGGGTGTGGGAATTTTACAAATGTGATATGGCAGCTCAAAATAATACTTTTGCCGCACGAGCAAATGTCAGGAAAACTATCCATCTGCATTCAGAGCAGCAGCCAACTGCACTGTTTCCTCCAATAAGATGGTGTCTGATGTCATTCAAACAAACAGATGCATTCATTGCTTTCTCAGGGTGAAACAGGAAATATTTGTAAGTGACACCATATTTATCACTCTGCTAGTGCTGGTAGCATCCTTGTATCCTATTATTTTTCTCAAACTGTTCAGGTACGGCAATTTGAAACCGAGCTCAGTAACCCAGCTTCATCTGTCGAAATATTACTTATCAAGGAATTTCCACAATAAAATTATGTAAGTGGATGAAGTTCCATGCTAATATTTATTTATTTAACATCCTGAAGAACACAGCTATCCCGAGACTTGATCAATAGTAATTCCTTAATTAAAATGCAGTCAAAACCAGAATCCCCCTCAGAAATAGCTGCCTTCTAAACTAATCTGCTTTAGAGATGAACAAATTCATTAAACAACCTGTTAAACAAATACTATCATACTTTCTACAATGCAAG
The DNA here is from genome assembly GCA_013397975.1 of Machaerirhynchus nigripectus. Lineage (NCBI taxonomy): Eukaryota > Metazoa > Chordata > Aves > Passeriformes > Dicruridae > Machaerirhynchus > Machaerirhynchus nigripectus. Next base: position 211,293 of record VZRQ01002796.1, on the reverse strand, counting down.
AAAGGCAAAAGCCAAGAAGCATTCCCAGGAAGAAAAAAACCCCAGTAATTACTTCATTTTAAACAATCCTAAGAGCAATAATAGAGTGTTTTGCATCTTTGGCTACCTCTATTAAGCAATTAATGGCTCACAGTAAGCTGAATGTCAAAGGAATACTGCAGATTTTTTGCTGCTGTTTATGCCTGTGGAACGCAATTTTGTTTTTCTGCTTATGTCCCATTTCATAAGGTCATATCAAATCATATTTTGTCAGTGTTTATTAATTCAGCTAAATCTAGTCACATGACACACACTTCAATGCACTTAGTATTAAAAACAAATGCTTTCCGTAGTTCCAGGGGGTTTTTTGAAAATGTGATTAGATACATGCAATTAGCCAGTGACTTGCATGTCAAATTTATTGCATTGCAAGCATGTTTCTACTTAAAGTGTTGAGCAGTCATTTAAATGAATATTCCCCTTTACTTTTAAACTGCAACCCACAGACGACTGAAGAGATGATTTCCTCTTTGTAAGAGGAGTGACTTGAGCTAATGCGAATGGGAATTACTGAGGCATACCATTAAAGTTCTAGACAGCCTCAAGTTTTCAATAAGACCAAGAAGTACTGCTGTGCCACTTAGAGACTATTCTGCAAAAAGTAAAATGTTAGCAAAGAAACACAGGCAAATTTTCCTTCTACTTTCCTAGTCTATGACTAGGTCTCATTTCAGTTGTACACAGGGGACAACAAAAAATTAAACAGGTACGTTGCATCCACAAAAATAGTGAGGGAAAGAAAGAGATGAAGAGAAAAAAATAAAATTAACTGGTTTACCTGATACTGTACAACACCTTTCCAGTTTTAGAAATCCTCAGCAACTTGTTGTCTGTTGTGACATCATGGAAATTTGCTCCCTTCTCATTGGCAAAGAATAAATCTGGCTTCCAAATAGAATCCAACATAGAGGGATCCAAATCCAGGGAATCATCAGGATATTCGCTGTAAGCCAGACGTGAGTCATTCCACTGCTGTCTCAAAAAAATGTTCACTCTGTAGTCCTACAGAAATGTCATGTAAAAAGGTTACTAAGCCACCAAAACTGAAAGCCCACTTTAGATTGCTTTATGTTCTTAGACTTACTGCAGTATCAGCATTACAGCAAACATTTGTGCTATCCTTTGACCATCAGAGTTGTCATTTGAAAATAAAGTTGTGAAAATACTGTTTTGAACCAAACAAACGCAATTGGTACATTTTCCAAATCAAAACTCCTTCAGTGATGAGAAAAATACTGACTGCAATCTCTGCTATGAAATATAACACTCTTTCAAATGCTGTGCATTAACTAAGATATTTGGAAATTCAAAAAGCATTGCAGCTAAATATATACAATTTCATCAAAGATTCTATAAAATTATCAATTTAAATAAATTGATTCCGATATGTAAGTCATTAAAGTCTAATGTACTCATGAATAGTTTTTAATTCCAGTGAAGCCAGAATTGTACAGAAGAAATTAAATCACCACTTCTTATTTACTACCTGTTTCCTTTTCCTATTTAGTGTATGCTTTTCTGTGTATGTTTGTTCATTTACTCCTCCCTGTCTGCATCCCATTAAAATTGGCCTAATTGTATTCTTCTGCTTGGTGGTCTGCTAGTCACAACTGGGAAAGGCAGCAATTACTTAGAGGTTCATTTAGAACCAACATTAACACTGTGTCAAGAGATGGTTATTAAAGGGGAGTGCGAAAAGATCTTTCAGGTCCTAAACTCTCTGCAGGGAATGGAAAGAAGCCAATGCTTACTCTCCTTATCCCAGATTTCCAAAGTCAGCAAATAAGAACCTCATCTCTCTGAAATTACTACTTTTAATTTGTTTGTGAACACTATCTTAGAAATGCATCTACTCTTCCTCCAAAAGAAAAATATTTAATAATATTTGTATTTATTAGATTAGCTGAAGGAATGCTTTATCAAATAATTCTGCTGACAGTACAAAGCATTAACATTTAGGATTTGCTTTATGGTAGTGGCTGTACATTAAAATGGCAGCACTGTGGTTTTGACTTGGAAAATGTATGAGCTGACTGGGTTTTAGTCAGGTGACAACTGCATAGAAAAGAACTTATCACCCTTGAAATGTAGATAAATACTGTCACTCTGATCAGAGCTGCAGAAAGCAACTTGCCCAATAAACGGACTCTGTGAGCGAGCCCCTCCGAGCTTCAGTTTCCCACCCTTTGCTCAGTGGGGTGGTAGTGAGGTGTGCTGCTGCCCTGACAGAATATTTCTGACACCCAAACTGAGGCAGGTTTTGAACCCAGTGGGAATATGCTTTACAATCTCAGTAGATGAATAACCTTTCTTTTTTTTTTTAATTTTCATTTTTCTCTTGGGTAGATGTGATTCAAAACAGGAATGTTGACTAATCAGAGCAAGACAGGCCTGAAAGATGTCTCAAGAATAGCATTTATTAAAGATATTTACAAAAGCCTGTATCTATTTGTCACAAGCCATTGTACTTTTTATGATGATCTTGTTTCAGACATTTAAATACCAAATAGCTACTTGCAGTTCCGAGCATATAAAACGTCATCATATCTTTTGAGGATACACCATCCATAATCATACTATCCCTTATTTCGTGGTCTTAGAAACTGAGATTGTCTTATGTTTATAATGGGTCTTTAAGCTTATATGTCTAAGTATATATGTGTCTCAGAGTTTATATGGGACAGCTTTAGCTATAAGTCCAGGAATGCACTGATTCTAATTCTCCCGAAAAGAAGGCAGGAGCAACTGGTGATAGACTAAAATTGCTACAACTAGTTGTGAGACTGCCTTTAATTCCTCAGTGGTTGGTGATTTAGATAATAAAAAGCAGTCTGAAAAATCTTTATTCATAGAAGAGCTTGCATATGATAATATATATTATACCAAAATCATAAATAGTCCCAAAAACATTACGCTATATTTTTCAATGTGTCCCTTCATAAATAGATCAGAGCCATCACACCAATACATTTAGAAATGCTTTCCCTCTCCAAGCTTTGTTGTTAGAAGCAAAACAGAACTGAAACTTTTGTTTACGTCTGATAGGCTTTGCATATATATGTATAGATATTTTAATGAGAAATAAAAATGTAAATATAACATGTACATCACAAGAACAGCATTCTTTTTTTCTCCTGTGCTTGCAGAATAAGCAGTTGAGAGGGATGCGTGCTTACACAGTCAGACCTAATCATGTGCAGAATTTTGAATTTACTTTTCCTGAGCTAATGCTGTAACTATGTTTTGAAGAAAAATTCTCTTGAGACTGGTAGAACAACATGGAGTTGAGGCAGACTACAGTGCGTATTTTGCAAGGTCCTGAGGGTAGAAGTGGGTGGACTGTAGTAACGCACTCCTACACAACCTCGAGTATACCTACTCTGCAAATTCTTTCTGACAGCACCACTGCTCTGAACAAGGAGTGTGGACCTGAAGATTCAACCTCAGATGCAATACCAGCAATAGCTCAGGGCAACTCGGATAAACAGTTTTCCTCTGTTCTCAAGCCATAAGCTCAGAGTAATACAAACGTACTAAAAGAATATTAATCTGATTAGATTTAGTAGCTTTATCTGAAGATTTAGTGACTTGATCCACAGATACACATAGTTTATTCTATAGGAATGTAGATAGATATAATCTTTCAGCAAATCCAAATCCAGATTCACTGCCCAGAGCAAAGCTCTGTATCCCTTTGATCTCAGGAACTGCTGTGGCAGAGGGAGTGCAGGGGAGCCCCCTGCCCTGTTCAGGGCTACTTTCTGTCCCTGAACTAGCACTTGTCTTAGGTCTTAGCTTCCCTCCCATCCTCCCCTCTGACAGTTTTTATTGCCCAGGTGTTGAGTTGGGAGTCTGAAACCAGCAGCAGACTTAGCTGGCCTTCCATGAATAGGAGGGGTTTGCCAAAGTTGGTACTCTGTCTCTGTCTCTGTCTCTAAATCCTAAATATGAATGCTAACTGAAAAGTAGTGGTTTGGTGACCTATTCCAAGGCCATGCAACAGAAAAAGTACTTGGCTACCTATGGGCATAAGCATGCAATGTGTCCCCAGTAGCTTCAGTGGGAGCCTTTTATTTAGTTAAAAATATACATGTGAATTAATCAGGATCTAATAAGCTTATTTGTAATTATGGGGGGGTTTTTTCTCTAGCTGGGAGATAGTATCAGACAGCCAGCCACAGCAAAGCTTTTAAAATGAAGGAATGGCAATTTTTTCTGCTAACATGAGTACTCAAAACACAACTGGAGTTTGAATCATTTACCCTGAGAGAGAACCTGCGGCATAGTGTCAGTCATTGATTATAGGGCATAACGACAATGATAATGTCCTCACAGTTAGTCATTTCTGTAATTAACAATTAGCTTGTCAATGTGCAAACCACTCTTAACTTCTACAGCTCATAGCTAAAAAATCCTGGTCATTAGGAACACTGAACATCTGAATTCTTTGGGATGCTGCCCAAGCTGATGTAGAGTACTCACTCATCTGTGATACTCAACTGCAGTCATACCGTACAGTGAATTTTCTGCTGAATACTGCATGTGTAAATACTTCCAAAAATAGATACAGAGTTTACTGGCGTAACTGCTTTATTCAGTGAAGTTGCAGGAACATCTTCTTCTCTTTCTTTGCAAGTTAGGGCTTAAATTAAAGACAAATAAAACAATAAAGAAAATTTTCAACTATATCAGCTTGACTCTGGCCTCTTTTTTATTATTTTCATTTTGGTATAATATATATCATTTAATAAGGACGAAAAACATTTCTTTTGCAGAAAAAATAATCTATTGGGATACTGTCCCATATGTCCATTATAGAGCAGAAAGACTGATACATCTGCATTTTGTTTCTCTAGATCTTCGGGAATAAAACTCATGAAGAGTCTATGGAATTCATCCATCAGAATCAACATAAAATCCGGTTTTATTTCTTAATGTAAGGTTTTAGCTTTTAGATGAGCGTGCTGGACATCGGAGTTGTGCTGGCCTTTCACATGGGGAGGAATTTTATCTTGTACTGTGTGTCTTGATCAGAGAACAGAAACTATGCCTGCTAATGTTACTGAGAGCCTGGCTTACTGAATTTAGTAGGTCTGGGACTGTAATCCTGTTTACCATGTTAATTTCTCCTACTGAAACCTTCTCTGAGCAAGTTTTCGTCTCCCAAGTTTCCAATTAATCGCTACAGATGGTCCAAGTTATATTCTGATAATGTCCCTTCAGTGTATATACATGGTTTCACTAAGCACTCCTGTCCTCTGAGACAGGAGTGTCTCTATTGAATTTGCAATCCAGGCTTTTAAATGAATCGTTTCGTTTTATGTCAAAACCATCAAGAGTATTTTACAGGAAAAAATGATTCCTAGGAGTCAAACAAACTTGTTATTTATCACACGGGATGCCAACAATTTTACCACATGATTATATCTATTTCAGAAAAGCAAAGTAGTTGAAACAGTAATTGATGTCTGCCTCTCAGAGCAGACTCCTAAAACTAGTCACAATAGTCATTAAAGAAGTGACAGCATTAAGAAAACCAATATCAAATAATTGAACAGCATTTTAGAGAAATCTTGCCACACTTTCAGCAGATATAATGAACAAAGCAAAATAAGAAAGCCAATAGTCTTTGTTTTCATCTACTTGAATGTTTGGCTGTTTTCAGCAAAATGTGTTAATGAACATTGGAAAGGTGCACATTAACATATTTGATAGAAGGTAAAATGCAATGAGGGGATTTAATCAAAGCAATGAAGGAGTCTAATTAATGCAATCAGCATTAGGTCGTGCAAATATTTTCATTGAATGCCATCTTGTAAAGCAAGTGACGTGCAGGATTTTTGCTACTTAATGCTATGCTGATGTCTCTACACACTAGGATCAACAGACATGGCTGGGTAAAAATCCTACATTCACAGCTATCTTCTCAGAATCCTTTAAACACAGGAAAACAATTAATGTCTTCCAAAAATAATGAAAATGAAGTCTGTTGATAATTATGTTACATCCTGACATGTGTTTGTCTGTGTAATTTTAAAATTGATTTTAGTTTTCTTTTAAGACGTCTTTAAAATAATACAGATATGTAGCCTAAGACATTAACTTATTTGTTTGTTTTATAGCTATTCATTTAGCTCAGCTTGTCATTTATAGCGGAGTCTTTCCCACACTATTAAAGAAAGCAATCTGGCCTAGCAATAACTTGCCTTTTATCTCTAGAAAACATTAAATAACAGGGTGGGTTTTTAAAGTAAAATTATTTAGGAGCAGAAGATTGGTGTTCCTACATTCCTTAGGCACCATTTACTAAAACGATGGCATGAATTACAATTGAATCTAAATATTAAACAAAATACATAAGTCAGGCTAAATAGCTGCTTTTATTCATAATGTAAGATTTGCAAGGCAGTCTATCAATCAAATCTATTCCATTTTATAAAAAACTAGTTTTTTGGTTTACTTCAAGTGGGTAGCAAGTTCATTTTTAATTACCAAGATCTCAGTCCTGCAGGAAGCCAAGCATCTTTATTGCCTCAGGCTTCAGCAAATCCAGAAAGACCTGGATGCTGTGTAGGAATCTCTGGAAAACAGAGCTGTGAAATTACATTGCAATTTCTTCAAAGGTGCCATAGATATGAGCACCTAATAATTATTATGGGTTTATCACATTATTGTGATAAATCCATCAAAAATATCTCAGTGGATTAACCCACATAGGCAGGTGTATGTAGGCTTTGATCCTTTTTATTCATTTTTGAACAATATTAAAAACCTTGGCATCTTTTTAAATGGAATCAGAAAAATATTTTTTTATTTTTCCTAGCAAATATTGAAAAAAGATAAGAGACTGATAGACTTCTACACTAAAAAAAAAGTTGGATGAAAATTTTAATTTTCTTTTTTTTTTTAGTTTGACCTTGTTTATCCTAAATTTTGTCCATTTTTAAAATGAAAATCTGCCTTTTTTTATTTTTTGGACTGTGTTCTTTGCATTCAATCAAAATACAAATTTCAGTCAGGTGGAATCCCATCATTTCCTAGTCCTTATTTAACCTCAAAATACCTAAGTCTTATACCCACATGCTCTAGTCGTTTGACTCAAGTTTTACACTTACTTCTGTTACTGATGTGGCTGCAATTCACAGAGATCTATCTCAGTTAGACAAGACCACTTTCTGCAGCAGCAGATAATTCAGCATGTGGTGTAAAACACACTCAAATATGGTGCACTTGGCAAGGAGCCCCACAGCTGAGCTCCAGCCATTCCTCTGTCTCTTCAGAGCTAATAAAACCTGAAAAAGCAGGTTTGCACACACCTATATTTGCTGCCATCACAGTCACTACAGACTGTGGTGCAGTCCCTATGTAGGTATGTTTAGACTTGATAGGTGAGTTTAATAATTTATAAATCTCTTTATATATATATAATTGTTTTATATGTATTTTGTGTTATTTTATTTTCTTTTTATTCAGCTTGTAGGTTTTTAGTAGCTTCATAACTTAGTAAATGTCCCCACTTCCTGAGCATCTCTATTCTACATCACATCCCACTCCTTCACAAGATGGCTTCAATGATCAGTCCCACTCACCATTGTAGTTTCTGCTATTGAACCAAAGCTGTTGATAAATATGTTGCAGGTAACATTTACAGGAGGACCTGCAAGTTGAACAATAAATAGAAAAATTGACAGGTTGTGTTCATGGCATATATTAAGTATTGTTGTTCTCTTGCCAATGGCATCGTAGCACTTACCATTGTGGTTTCTGTGACTGATCCAAAACTGTTGATAAAAATATTGCAAGTAACGTTTACTGGAGGACCTGTGGAATGCAATAAAAATGTTGCAATATACATTGAAACAAAAGTACAGATCCCTCAGCCTCCGTACAATCTGGTACAGATGTGGCTGAAAACAAGTAGAAAGTGAGTTTTCCCAAACAGATCACATAAATTTTGATCGAAAGAGAAACATTATCAACACTAATTTATTTAACCTAGTTTAATTGGAAGTTGTTATATAAACACACAGAAACACATCCTTGCATTTAGAGATTCACAAGAGAGTTGAGTGAGGGCTTTTTTCTTATCCACAATACCAGTGCAGAATATACTTTAGCACTGCAACCACTTGTCTCTCCCTTCTCCCTTCCTCCAGGACTTAGAGTTAAAAGGTTATTTCTCCTCATTTACTCCACTACGTAGGCAAATGTTTGCCACTAAAATTCCCAGTGAGAGACACTTTTCACAGTCTACAAGCAGCTCTTCATGCACCTCATCTTGAAGTGTCTGGCTTGCCATAACCAAATATTTTAGCAAGATCTGTTTTGGCTTAAACAGATAGCTTTCATTAAATAGCTATTTGAATTCTCTTCCCTCCCACTACCTTTCCTGTTATTCAGCAGTCACTGACATGTGGCAGAATGAATGGGGACTTAATATTTAATTAGTTACCTATTAGACTCCTTGATTTTTTAGGCGTGATAAAATAAACAGGGGTTCTCAACAGAATCAAAAAGGATTCATGCTGAATTTCACTGACACAGAAGCTGGTACAAGCATTGAGTAACAAGTACTTTCTTCTATCTTTGCCATTATTATTTTTAATCACATCATATTCCTAATAAATGAAAAAATAACGTCAGTGCAGAGAACATAAATGTCCCCATTCGGTTTATAATTTAGGGCTGAAATCTATTTACAAAATATGGAAACATTATTACTTTCCTTTTTGAAAAATGGAAAAATAAATAAATGAGCCCAGTGAAACCAATTGTCTACTTCCCGAGTGCTAGACCAGCCACCTTAAAGGAAACAATCATGTTGGTTTTGGGAATCAAAACCACAACAGTAACATGTTTCAAGGCTGTCAAATTCCAGTGAAGTGTGTTGTTCAGCTCAGTTTTTTACAAGAATTGTTTTTAAAACACTTTCTTTTTATCTTGCAAATGTGTTTTCATTTCCAATACCAAGCCAAAACCAAGCCAAATAGTCTGATATTCTCCCTCCATATTATCATTTTTGTTCCTTTGAATTGGCAGTATTTCTATCTAGGCACATCGAACAACGTATTTCTTTACTTCCAGACATACTGAATCATTGTATCATTGGAGCTGGAAGGAACCTCTGGAGATCACCCTGTCCCTCTAGCTCATTTTGTCCCAGAGCAGGATCAGCTAGAGAAAGTTGCTCAGGACTGTGCCACATCAGATCTGGAATATATCCAGAGATAGACACTCCACAGCTTCTCTAGGGAACCAGTGCCAGTGTGCAGTCACCCTCACCGCAAAATGCTTCTCTTATGTTTAGGTGGAATTTCATGTGTTTCAGCTTGTGTCCACTGCCTTTTGTCCTGTAACTAGGCACCACTGAGAAGAATCTGGCTCCCTCTTCTTTACTTATGTCCCATTAGCTATTCATGCACATGGTTGAGATCCCCCAGAACCCTTTTTTGCACCCAGGTTGAGTGGCCTCAGCAATCTCAGCCTCTTCTTGTATGACAAATCCTCCAGTCTCTTAATTACCTTCGTAACATTTTGCTGTACCCATGGCAATAAGTCCATGTCTCTCTCACACTGGGGAGCCCAGAGCTGGACTCAGCATTCCAGGTGTGTCTCACCAGTTCTGAGGAGAGCAAAGGATCCCTTCCCTCAGCCTGCTGGCCATGCTCTGCCTAATGCAGCCCAAGAGTCCATTGGCTGCCTTTGCTGCAGGGGCACGTTGCTGGCTCATGTTCAACTTGGTGTCCACCAGGACCTCCATGGCCTTTTCTGCAAAGCTGCATTGCAGCTGGGCATCTCCCAGACTGTTCCTTCCAAGGTGCAGGACTGCATTCCTTTTGCTGAACACGGTGAGGTCCTGTTGGCCCATTTCTGCAGCTTCTCCTGGTCCCTCTGAATTTCAGGAAACTCTCTAGAGCATTGACCATTCCTCCCAGTCTTAAGTCTCCTGAAAATTAGTTGAGGGCACACCATATCCCATCATCCAAGTAATTAATGAAGATAAACAGGACTGGACCAGTACCGGTGCCTGTAGTACAACAGTAATGACTGGCCACCAGCTGGACTTTGTGCTGCTGATCAAAACCTTTTGAGCATTGCAATCCAGTCAGTTTTCCATGCCCATTCAGCTGGTCTGTTCCAAAAGTCTGTTCCATTTTGTGAGAGACAGTGCCAAAAGCCTTGCTAAAGTGGACATACACAGTGCTCTGCCCATATTCATGAAGCCTTTCCCATCATCATAGGCTATTAGCATTCCAAGGAATGATTTCCCCCCCAAAAATCCATGTGGACTACCACCAGTCATCTTCCTGTCCTTCACAGCTGGAAATGGCTTCAACAGGATTTGCTCCAGCCTTCAAGGTAAGGCTGGCCAGCCTGTAGCTCCTATATTCTCCTCCTTGTCTTTCTTAGAGATAGGAGTGACATTTTTTTTCCCACGTGATTAGGAACCTCCTCCAGTTGCCAGGACCTTTTAAAGATAATTAAGAATGCAACCACCCAGCTTCCATGGCTAAGCTAAGCACTTGTGGGTGTTTCTTATGTGGTCTCATAGACTTGTCTGTGTCCAGTTTGCCTAAGTGCTCTGTAGCATAATTCTTCACCACTAAGTTTTTATTGATCTGGACTTTTTTACAGGTCTCAGTGGCACAGGATTCCTGAAGACCATTCTTGACAGTAAAAACTGTGGAGGAGGCTCACAGCTGTTGTCTTGCAAAGGCCATCATATGTGAGCATCACAGTTTCAGCTCCTGAGTGCCAGCAGAACCTAGCAAACATGCTTAACTACATTAGGAAAACATGGCTTATGTATGTTAGGAAGTATGCTGCCACATCACAGACTGCAGTCCAGATGTGCATTACAGGTACAGGCCAGAGCACTGTATCTTACAACAAAGCAAATACCTCCCTCCACTGCCCCACTCAATTATAATGTCTTTTACTTGCCTTCTGTTGATAGATGTGGAACACTATAAGAGCTTGGTAAACTCAGTAAAAAAATAGAGAGATCAGGTTTGTTCAAGTTCCTCAGGTGAGGAACTTGAATATAAATAAATTTATGGACCTGTCTGGATGCATCCCAGAGTCTTGAGGGAATTGACTGATGTAGTTGCAAAATGACTCTCCATGATATTTGAAAAACCATGGCCATCAGGTGAAGTTCTTGGTGACTGGCAAAAGGGAAGCAGTGCACTTGTTTTTGAAAACAGGAGAAAAGAGGACCCTGGGAACTACTGACCTTTCAGCTTCACCTCTGTGCCTGGGAAAATCATGGAACAGATCCTCCTAGGAGCTGTGCTAAGGCACGTGGAGGACAGGGATGTGATTTGGGACAGCCAGCACAGCTCCACCAAGGATACGTCATGCCTGACCAACCTAGTGGCCTTCTGTAGTAAAGTGACTACATCAGTGGTCAAGGGAAGGGCTACAGATGTCATTTATCTGGACTTCTGTAAGGCCTTTGACACAATCACCCACAACATCTGCTCTGGAAATTGGAAAGGTATGTAAGGTTTGTTCAGCCTGGAGAAGAGAAGGTCTCAGGGACACCTTATTGTGGCTTTTCAATACTTAAAGCAGGCCTGTAAGAAAGATGGGAACATTTTTAGTGGGGCATTCTGTGGTAGGACAAGAGGTAATGGTAAACTAGAACACACTTTATCCTCTAAGATTTTTCTAATCTAGTAGTTCAATTAAAATGAAAGCAGCAAACTTCTGTGAAATATAGCCAAGGTTTGAGAACACAATCTAAGAATCTTCAGAGGAAAAGGAAATAATTAATTTGACTTTACTGCCTAAAATCTGAAAAGAGTTGACATTACATAAAAAAAAAACTAAGTGAAGTACACTTTATAACTAAATCCTTTTCTTCACCTAGTTTTTCTTCTGTCACTTCCAATGCAACAAGATAACAGTCCAGGTGCCTTTCAGGCACATTCAAGATAATCAAAATGTTCTTTGAGTCATAAGGAAAATGTTTCTCAAAAGAACTCTGGCAAAAAAACCACCAAACCAAGCCCAAACCAGGCAGCTAATGCTCAAATCAACCGGAAAGTACATGTCTGGTATTCTGATAAACAGCTAAGATATTGCTTCTGTTCCCTGCATCTCCCTTTCCTCTGCTTCCCCAGAGGAGCTGGTGCTGCCAGTCAGCAGGACTCTCTGGTACACTGCCTTCTTGAAAAACCCTGCCATTATAATGTATCGCACACCTCCTGTGACTTCAGGGCACTTAACACTTACAGAAAGTCCCTGGCACTCATCTGCTCACCTTACCCACAAGAAACCTGAATACACGGAATATTGCCCTGAATTTGCTGTGGCATGTTGCCTCAAAACTCCTGTACCCAAGGTGTCTGTGATTTTATTGCCATTTGGCTACAGAATGAATCCTTTCCTTATCAGCTGCCAGAGGGGGAGAATCCATCTCAATGTGTGGAAGAGTCCCCATATGGAGTGATGAGTGCTGAAAGAATACATTTGAGCCCCATCCAGATCCTAACCTCCAGCCTGAATATTCTTCAGTATTGATAGCACGCAGTCACAAATCTTGCTTCATTTGGTACATTCTTGGGAAGGTTTACTTGTACTCCTTCCCTGGAGATTATCCTAACTGCAACTAATCGTATCTTTATCCTCAAGTTCATCCCAGCTCTTGTCTTTCTTGGTGTTGAGTTTCCAGGCTGCACCTGGCAGCCTTTTCTCTTCACATTAAATCCAACCATATAGCTAAATTGTCCTTAGTGGGAAGGGAATATTATAATCATACAGGAGATTTAAAATTATACCTGGGCACTTGCCAATTTTCTTTGATATGTGTATCTATTAAGGGATTTTTTAAGGCAAACTAAAATACAGTACACATAGAGAACTGTGGGCAAACCAGAGACATGTGGAAGCAAAAATAAAAGATAATGAGGCAGAACCACCTTATGGAATGACAGTGGAAATACTGGCAAGATATTTACAGATCTGCGAGGAATCTTGTATCTTTTTCTTTACATAGTATTTTCTGCTCTACCTTCTCACTTTCACCCTTGTGCTAATGCAGAGTTTTTTCCCATGATCTCAAATGGTTTATTTTGTATATACAGAGAAGGAAGATGAGCCAAACCTCCCTTCTCCCCTTACCACAGAGAGCAGGATAGTCAAGACTATTTGAAAAGACTAAAATCAGTCCCACCTGAGTGTGGAGATAGAGCACGAATCCAGGAACAGGATCAAGGGGCTAAGTGGGGAGGCACTGGTCCCAGCAGGGACTGAGAATCCCTTTGTCTGTGGGACAGGGATTTATGTCAGAGCTCAAACAAGGGAGGTGATCAAAATGTGGATGATGGCAGGACAAAGACCCACATGCTGATCTGAGCACCAGTAACACATATCCTAGGACAGCAGGGGAGGATAGAGTATCTTGTTAGAGATGTTTTTTTAAATGCAAGTTCTGGAGACAGCTGGGGTTTTAGAAACCATTTATGCCCAACCAAACTGAACAGCCTCCAACATCCATCAGAGTCCTCATGAGACCTGAAACAGAGCTAACCCCCATGGAGGCCTCTGCTTCTGCAGCTGCAGTACTACAGGTGCCTGAATTACCACTTCAAGAGCTTGCCAAGGCACCTCTCCATGGCCCTGCAGGCACATCCCTGTAAGTCAGACAAGGATTAACTGCTGCTGGGACACCTCAGCTGGCCATGGTCATTAGACAGGGACAAGTTGTTCATCATCCTAGCTCCTTCCCTGCTCAGAGTGTAGCACACAGGATAAAGACTGGAGAAGTGGCATTAAAGGCAGCTCTGCCAGTTCTGTGGCCAGTGACCATGGGTATTGGGCCAGGGAGACAAAGGTGACTTTGATGCCCTTCCTCTGAGACCCAGGGATCATGCAGCTACTCCAGAAGAAGTGCAGCTGCACACTTGTTTTCAAGGGTCCATATAATGTGTAGTCCAAACCCTGATGAGAAAATTCACACAATTTAACAAGTTTGCTTGAGGTTCTAGTAAGAAATCAGGAGGCAGACCACAGGTAGCCTTTTTTGCAAGCACCTAGGTAAGATTTCTCTCTTTCCCTATCATTTTGCCTTTGGGCAAAACCAATCTTTTCCTCTATTTAAACGTCATCATCTCATTAGAGTCTTAACAGCTCAGTCACAGGAGGCAAAATTAATGGCACCAGGACAACATAATTACCCCAAGGCTTACAAATCAAGGTGACATTTTTTTGTTGGGTAGTGATGCCTTTCGTCTGTGAGGTTCTCTTTCTATGGGGTTTCTGTCAAGTTCATCACCCTGACTGCCTAAGTGTAATCATGCCCAGTGAACAGAGATTTCTTTCTTCCTTAGAAGTGTTCAACACAATCCAGTGTGGATTATTAAGCTTATGTCACTTATGGTTATTTCATGATAATAATACCTACTAAATAAACAAAAAAACCCTTCCAAATTAAAAAAACAAACAAACAAACAAAAACCCCCAAACCAAAAAATCTGTAAGGGCAGAGGTTTCAAGAAATGCAGTAATTGTATGGTACCTTGCACTGATTCAATTTGCTGGTAAAATCAAATAAAGACAAAATTATTGTTCTGCTTCATCAAGCTAAAACCAACATCCTCTGAAAGTTCATCTGTCATATATAATAACTTAGCTTGCTGAGGATGCTATTTGTCCTGGTGGGAATATGGCAATGATTTTGGGTGCTTACTGTTGCATTCAAGACTCAGAATCATATTTTGTGTAATCAATATATATTTATCATCAACAGACAAAGGCTAAAACCAACAAAAGCACTTACAGAACCAGAGAAAAACCTGAAGAGATCTTTAGGTGTCTAAAATCTTTTCAGGACTCTCATTCGCATCAATATCACTCAGTCCAAAAATTACCAAGTGTCTGAGAAATACATGTGAGCAATACCACTTCTGAAAATGGTATGTTTCAGACTGGGAGAGACACAACATGCCCTACCCATAGAAGGTGAGATATGGAGGCAGCTCTGGATGGAATCAGCAGGAAAGCATGACAGATAGTAGAAAGTACAATTTTTCCCTACTTCCAGCTCCCTGTCTCCAGAAGTGCACATGTGGGCACACACACAAATATATACCAGCAAAATAACAAAAACAGAAATCTACTCTTACGTCAAGACTTAAGCTGCTTCCCTTCACTTGCTTGAGAAGGCCTCTGAGCAAGATTGTGGCCCGATGAGATGACCTGGATGTAAAAAGGGCATGTAACATTCCAGACCTGAAAGCTCTTCTTCAGCAAAATACCACTGAGGCCTCCCAAGACAAATACTCCAGTGATTGTCAGGTCCAGGTGATTACAGGAAGAGTCACAGAAAGAAAATTCTCCGGAGTAAGTACTGCTAAAGCCATCTCTCTATATATATACATTGACACATTTTGAGCTCAAACAGTGAATAGTCAATTCCTGAAGTGGTATGTGAGTTTTCAGCTGTGGGACTATTGCTGAATGTAGCAGGAGTCATGCTGGTAAAATCCTATCAACATTTCAAGGAAGGAGAATCCCTGCTAAGGTGCACTTTTTTGTGCCTTAAAGCTCTTGTGAAAATTGTTGGATTGGCATGCTTCACATTCAGTGAACGCTTTTGTCCACAGACCCAGTTCTGGAAGAGGAAGGTAAGTCTCACTCTACAAAGCCTCTTCAGTTCTGCATTTGGCATTACAGGATAGGCCATTTGAGGTGTTCATTCTTCCCTGACTCTTTCTGCTGAGGCTGATAACAGAAACATACATTACTGGCAGCTCTGGGTTACAGTGGGATATATCCACAGAGGTTATCTAATAGACACTGAACAAGAACAATTTTCGGGCACTATTTCATCTCGCTTCACAAACCAGGAGTTCAGAAAAGAAAAGCCCTTTAAACAGTTGACAAGCTCCTGATTTACCCAGCTAACTTGAGCTAGTCTACAAAGAATATATAGCCATAGCAGTCACAATGGATTGTACAAATGTGCTAGAGCTGGCTTTCATATAGGTGGTTTGAGGGATGGTGCCAGTGTGGTCGTGGCAGGCTGGAATTCACTGGAGACCATTAACCTCAGACTTTATAGCTTGTGCTGAGCTCTGTATCATCGCAGCACTGTGCAGTGCATCTCTGAGAAAATCACTTGAAAGCTCACTCAGACATTCTGACACAACACTCAGCAACACTTGTGACTGGGTGCAGCCAGTCCCAGAGCTAAAGTCTTCCATGGGGTAATAAACTGTGGAAATAAGTCTAAAAAACAGTGAATCAGAAATCTTACATCTGGAAACTTCCCACTGGAGCTACAAGACTGAGTGCAAAGTTTTTTAGAATTTATGTCAACTTTGAGAATATTCAAATCAATCCCTTAATCTTTCATATGTCCATCAAATTGATTTTCTTTCTCTGAGCTTTCCACTAATCTATCAAATTTTCAAGTCATGACAAGCATCTCTTGGCAAGGCATCTTTTTTAAAAGTTTTCCCTCTTCCAATGCAATAGATCAATGGATAGTATTTGGGCAAATGGAATTGTTTGCTTTTCTTCTGACATGAAAAGATCCAGACCCCTATTTCTCTTCTTACACAAAACAGTGTTCACTGAAGTGGCTCTCAGCCTTTCTGGGAGCAGGTAGCAGAGATGCTCCTCACACCTGATCCTGAGAAACTGCTCAGTTGCTCTGCATTAATGAAAACAGAGCTCTTCCCTGCTCATTGGCATGTGAACTGCATAACGTGTGCAGAGGCCTGGGACACTCCTCACCGTGGTTAAATAAAAGATGGTATTATATCTACAGTCATGAAATCTGCACTCCAGCATTGTGTCAGACAAACTCCTTCTGGGTAATCTTATTAATAATGTTTTATGAAGCCAGGATAGCCAACTCATCTAAGAGACTGCATGGAACCACAAGATATAAATATGTTCACTGAGAAGGCAAGAGGGAAGATCTACTTAATGAAAAAAATAAAAGAAAGAAAAGTATTAATAATAGTATTAAAACGTTGTTACCAACCTAGGTTTCTATTTTCAGTCAGAATGAACTGATTACTTTTTCTTGACATATTCATTTCAAAATATTTCTTTAAAAAGAAATGTTACTCTGTTCATTTCTCTCTAAATATGTCTTACTTTGTTCTTTCTCTGTAATTCTGATCTTGTGTTGCAGAAATTAATGGAAGCTCAGCTATAAGTGTCAATAGCTATGGTCTCAAATACAGGGCTTAGACAATACCTCTCTCTGTGGCCACAGAAAGGACTCAGAATCGTTTTTACCTCCTTTCTTGTTCCTCTGAGCCTCAGACATTCACTTTATTTCACAATTCTGCCAGCTGTTTCTCCATAATCTTCCTCGTTTCACTGTCTGAAGGCATATGCAGGACTTGAATTATAAAAGCAGCTTGGGTGACTAATATTAGAGAGCAGACATTGATTTATGGCTGATATGGAATTATACACCAAATGATACATGGGACAGAGGTGAACAATGGGATTTAGACAAATAGGATGTCTCAGTGATAGGGACAAATGATAGCAGAAATGGTCAGGAGCTGGTATAGATGTCACTCAGCAACAGGTCAGAGACACTGATCCAAACACCCACTATATCTTGCACTAACAAAATTAATTTTCCTTTTATTTTTAGGTTATTTCCAATTTTTTACCTCCTTACAATTCAACTCATTTCCACACAATGTGTTCAGAAGATTATTTTGAAATTAATTCCTCCATACTGACTCTCTTCTTCAATACTCCCATCAGTTGATCTGTTGCTTGTTTAACTCAGCCTCCTATCTCTCTCCTTCACACATCTCCTTTCCTTTTGGAAATCTCCTATCTGGTCTCCCACATCCTAAATACAAAAAAAGATCTGGTTTTTTACTGCAAGACATCCTTAAGGTACTTCTTGGGTGTCTTTCACAAGCATTTTTTCCTGTCATCAGTTCTTCGTATACATAAAATGACTGGAAGAATGGGAGGGGAATGAGAACTCTTTGCCAGCCTAAAAAATAAGCATCTCATAAACTGACTGCCTAACTTTTTTATCAATACCAATACCTGCTCTTTGATGCTGGATGTTCACTGCACTGCTGTGGGGAGCACCACACAGCTTTCACATAGGCTCAGAGCTCTGCTGACTTAAACCATGCTTCAGGGTCAGGGCATATGATCTTCTGGCTTTTACCACCAACAGTCATGCTGAGCAGAAGTCTTCTACAAAGTCATCCAAATGAGACTATGTCCATACTAAGGAACTTATTGACCTGAATTGAATCTACCCTTAATTATTTTTAACTTTGATAAGTCAAAGTTATATTTTATTAAAAAACACAAGGAGTTAAAATCTGGTTTTAACAGATTGTGTGTGCTTTACCTCACACAAAACACACCTCAGAATTGTGACAAAACCAAAACTCTCAGGGGTATGAACCCAAAGAGTGCAAAAGTATTCACAGGAGTACAGAGCCAAAGAGCAGGAAAATTCTCCCAGATGCTTATTTTCAGATGTTTTCTATAACCAGACCGGCCAAAGGCTTTTAACACCTCAGAGTGCTCCATCTGATGGGATATCACTGTCTGGAAAGGAAAATTGCTGCAGTCTGAAACGTATGTGGAGTGAACACATCTTCATTTTTAGTTTAACATGAGGGAGAGTATGCACATGTGTTTATGCACAGGCAACAGGCAAATTCACAACTGGAAAAAAAAGGAGTTTTTACATATGCTCCTGCTTTGGCACCATGCATGTAATTTGCATCTCTTCAACAACTGATTTAAATTGCAGTGTGAGAGTTTACAGCAGCATTCTGAGCAAGCTGTTCTGTTGTTTTATTTATAATTTAGGACTAATTCTTTAACAGACATAGTAAAGAGTGAAAGAAGAAGTAGCAATTGTGATATGATAGTTTCATAGCCTGAGACATAGACATGAAAACAACACATAGAGAGTGTAGTCATTAGAGGCAGCCTAACATAATGAGTATCGATCTGGTAAATTTTAATCCTAGGTTTTCCCTAACTAATTATGTCAGTTTAAGGAGAGCATTTAGCCTTTTCTCAGATATATTTCCCCAAGGACAAAAGCAAGGGAGATAACCTGTAGTTGTGTTCCTGGGGTGGAGGAGCAATGAGTTTGTTCATGCAGTGTGTATCAATCGATTGTTGGTTACCATTGTGTAAGGGAGAGTGCTCACAATTCAGCTAGTCACAGATGTGCCCAGTTGCTTCTCTGCAGCCCCGGGCTTTGGAGACACAGAAACACACAGGTGGAGGTTATTAGCTTTTGGAGAAGAGCATCATTCTGCTATGGTGCTTCGACAGACAGCCCACTGTTTGCTACAGCCAAGGAAATCTCAGCCCCACGGCAGGCAGAAGGAGTTGCAGTGGCTGATGCTTTGGTGCAGAATACCTGGGCCCTTGTGGAGGAACCATGTGGTCCAAGGGCAGAACATGATTCTTCAGCACAGCGGGGTTCCACCTGCAGGGAGCAGTTAATCTGCAATGGGCTCTTTGTGCACCCTCCTGAAACTGTGATTACAGCAGGGCTGAGGTACCTCCTTCAGGATCCACTGCTCACACCACTCTGCACCAGATCAACATACACAACCTTACACTGAAAAATCAGTCAATTTGTCTTTCCTTCTAAAACACAGTCAGTTTTGTGGCCAATAACAAAGTATTGAGAGATTTCATGCAAAAGGGTCCTTTCTAGGAGCTTCTATGCCTGTCTCAGATTGAAGGGATGCTGACTGGAATCTCTTAGATGACAAGGATGTGGGTTTCTTGGAAAATGAGGTCGGGTATCTCTCACTGTCTCTTATTCAGAGGAGGTGGGATTCATCCTAAAGTGCAGCTATGGTCACTGCTAAAAATACTTCTGTCTTAGTGGTCAGGGCAATTATCAAGAAATGTGAGAGAAGTGCTGTTTCTCAAACCCTGTCCTTACGACATTTTCTCTAACAGTCACATCAGCTGCCCCTAAGGTGCACTGGCTACAACAGGCACTTCTGTGCATCTCATCAAAGCAGTCAAGAGTAAAGGCTCTCCTTTCTCAGACAAGCAGCTACACTGAAAGGTTGAAAAGTCATGTTCCCTTTGCATTTTTTCCCTGGCTTGGTCAAGTTTGAATTCTTTGCTTCAAAATAGACCTCTCAGAATCATGTATATTCCTTTGGATCAGATAGAGAACTTTTAAGCTGGGGGAAAACTGGACCAAAAGATCTTTTATGTGTTGCAGAGGAAGGCAGGCCACCCAGACACACCATTTTTTTGGTGGTGGCAGCATGGCATGTTAAGTGATTACAGATCCACACTGAGAGGAATCTTTTTCCTGTGGAATATAAGGCAGGCTCTGAGATGCCTGGTCCATATAGGGAGATGGAGCTGGAGCAGTGTCTCATCATTAAGTCTGAATTTGGGTTAGGAGAGAGGTGGATGCTCGGTGAAGCAGACTGGGGAAGTTCTGTGCACATTTGAGAGCAAAACTGAGCGAATCTGAGGAACTTTAAGTAAAACAGCTATGCACTGCCAAGTGTTACAAAGCAGGTTGATCAGAGATTTCCAGGGAGGGGGCATGGAAGTTGTTTGTGGGCTCAAAATTCCACCTAAGTCTTCTTTTAAATGCTTTCTTCTTTTATTCACTCATGAAATGCTAACATGTAGTTGATGCATCAGGAGTAATCATTATGTCTTCATTCCCTGGCAATACTTGAGGACTGCTGGTAGCTGGCACAGTTCAAATAAGCCACTAGGTTGCTCTTGTTTAACCCTCATAAGTAACTGAATGCCTGGTGAATTACACTTCTCTCTCATGTACTGTACTGCTTAGATCTTGCACAGTTTCTAGTATCAGAGCCTTTATATTTCTGCAAACTAAGAATTTTAATCATGGACTTGGTGTTTATGACAAACATTGTTCACCCTTCATCTTAGAGTTCTGCCAGACCCTGTGCCACCCTGTCTGCATCATCTGGGGGGCTCTTCTCTGCAGACTCACAATCACACATTTCTGTGGAAGACTGTGAAATGCATATTTGGAAGCTGAACTGTAAAACATACATTTTCTGATGACTTAATCAGAGATTTATACAGACCCACAGCTCACGGCCAAATACCCAAGAACCCTCCCAGCACACACAGAGGGAGGGGAGCAGTAATGCAGAAGAATGGAACTTTGAGCCAGAAAGGAACTGCAGGAGGAAGAGACTTCCCCTGAAGGCTGAGGTGCCCTCACAGAACCACTTCGCCACTCTGGAGACTGAACAGGAAAGACCTGTCAGATCAGGATTGTTGCTGGAACTGAGTAAGGCAGCTCCATCTGCTCCCTGTGTAACACCTGTACAGCTGAGAAAAGATGAAAGTGGGTGACTCTTCCGTGAGGTATGGAGGCAGGCACCTGTGTGCTCTCAAGAGAGGTGAGCTGCTTACCCTCATACAACCCATTACCCACTGCTGCTGGTTCATGTGGATACCAGTGACACAGCCAGGAGCAGCCTGAGGAGTATCAGGAAAGATTAGAGAGCCCTGAGCATGGTGATAAGGGACTCTGGGGTGGAGGAAGCTCTTTCATCAATCCTGCTAGAGTTGCAGTCAACAGCTCAATGTCCCAGTCCAACAGCTCATGTCAGTATTGGGACTGGTGCTGCTTAACATCTTTGTCAGGGACATGGACAGTGGGACTGAGCGCACCCGCAGCAAGTGTTCTCGTGACACCCAGCTGTGTGGTGTGGTCGACACACTGGAGGGAAGGGATGCCATCCAGAGGGTCCTTGAGAGGCTTGAGAGGTAGGCCTGTGTGAACCTCATGAAGTTTAACGAGGCCAAGTGCAAGGTCCTGTATGTGGGGCATTGCCAAACACCAGTACAGGCTGGGCAGAGAATGGATTGCAAAGAGCCCTGAGGAGAAAGACTTGGACATGACCCAGCAATGTGTGCTCGCAGCCCCGAAAGCCAAACCTGTCCTGCGCTGCATGAAAAGCAGCGTGGGCAGCAAGGAGAGGGAGAGGACTGTCCTTCTTTGCTCTACTCTCAAGAGACCCCACCTGAGATGCTGCATACAGCTCTGGCACCCTCAGCACAGGAAAGACATGGGTTTGTTGGAACAGGACCAAAGGGCCACAAAAATGATCAGAGGGATGGAGCATCTCTTCTGTGAGGACAGACTCGAGAGAGTTGGGGTTGTTCATCCTGGAGAAGAGAAGGCTCTGGGGAGCATTGCAGCCTACCAAAAGTGAGCCTACAAGAAGGCTGAAGAGGGGCATTTTACAAGGACATGCAGGGACAGGACAAGAGATGAGGTTGTTAAACTGAAAGAGAGTAGGTTCAGATCAGATATTAGAAAGAAATTCTTTTAGTGAGGGAGGTGAGACACTGGAACAGGTTGCCCAGAGAAGTTGTGGATGAACCATGCCTGGTTGTTCTCAAGGCCAGGTTGGCCTGAGATCTGAGTAATCTTGTCTAGTGGAAGGTGTCCCTTCCTGTGGCAGGGGGGTTGGAACTAGATGACCTTTAAGGTCCCCTCCAACCCAAACCATTCTAGGATTCTATGGAAATCTATGGACAAAAAATATAAGATAATGAATCTGTCTAATAAAACTGCATATTTCTGTTTTATGAATTCATTTTTCTAGTAAATGTGTAAAATAGATTTACAGATTATAAATATATATATATACTTACAGTAAATTTAATGTACATGTTTTTATATGTTCTAAATATAAACTGCATGCTTTCTAAAACAGCCAAAACACAAGATCCTTAATGAGTGATCCAGGGGCTTTGGCTTCAGCTGCATAGAAAATTTAAGTGTGAACATGACACTGAATGTGATAAAAATATTACACCTAAATTTGAATATGATCAAAACAATGGCATCTCCTCCTTTGATATCAAAGGTCTTTGGCTCTGCTTTGACATTTGTTTTTCATAAATCTCCTTTGCAGTTTATGCAGCAGCAGGATAATATTCCATGACAACAGCCAAATCTATTGATATCTATTAATTAAATAATTGGTTCTGAATAAAGGCAACACACTAATACAATACAGATGATTGTGGCTAAACATTTACGTATAAAAGAAGACCTGGACAGATCCTCAGCTTGGATGCCAGGCAGCATTGGTCTGCTTGTGGTTTACACTGCTGCATGCTCACAGCCTTTCTGGCTTGCCTTGGAAACAGCTGGCTGCAGGAAGCTCAGAAAGCGATCCAGGGAATGAGCAAACAGCCAAGCAGCGTGGATAATCAGGGGTGCCTTGAGCTTGCTGTCTGGCCCCATTTGTCTAGTAGCCTAGACATGACCTAACTAGCCATGCAATTCATCCAGCCTATTCATGCTCTGAGAAAGAACCTGAAATAAAGGTAAGAGAGGAAGAAGTGCGAAGTCCATAGCCCTTTTATTTTCCCCTAGCAATTTTAAAAGAAACACAATTAAAAGGATCCTTCTGCCTGAAAACGTGCATACCTATGGCAGAGACTGAGCATCATTTCCTTAGCCTCATTTTTGCAGCTGGAGAAAAATAAACCAAAACCAAATAAACCCGATGTCCTGCGGGTAGGTATCCTCGTGCAGCATCTTACCGTGCAATGAGATGTGCATACACAGCTTTATCTGAAAACAGTGTGAAGTTTTAGATCTTTCAAGACAGAAAATAAATCAGAGGCTTACCTTCCTAATAATACCTGCTTGGACATCTTAAGCAACTATATTTAGGCAGTGCAGTGGTCTGGCCAGAAATGAAAACTGGCCCGGTAGTCTCCCTTCTCCTACAATGAATCTTCATCCCATGCCCTAAAACTTGAATGCATCAATAATGTGCCCTTTCTTACTACATGCTGCTCTGCCTTAACAGGATTTGAGTCTCCACTGGACTTCACCCTTTGAGCCTTTGAACTTGGCCCTTAGTGAAGAATAGCCCAGTACAGGATATTGACCACATCTGACTTCATGGCCAGTAATTATTACCATCTGAAGTGTAGTGGGAAGGCTGTTAACCACTAGAGAACAAATTGCTGCAGTCCCACAGCTTATCTTCGGTATGCTTTTCAACTTTTATATGTTTAGATTAAGGTCAAATTTTGCAGACAGATCCTCTTATCACGTGCATAGAAACTGCTTTTATTTATTAAGCTTGATGCCATTAGTTTCACAATTAAATGTTATTCAGTGTTTGTTTTCCATTCATGTTTTTTAAGCATTTCATTACTGGTCAACTCAGGGGCCAAATAAGTAAGCAATGGGTTTGAACATATGGGAAAACCTGATCCTTGCTGCCAAGGAGTTAAAGTATTAAAGTGCATAAGCCATTTCCTGCAACAGTTGTCAGGCTAATTTTCAGTAAATTACTTAGTCCATGTGTTTATTATTCAGATATAAACCCACAGACTCGGCATGAAAATGTCATTACACTGCTGTAATCACAGACTAATCTTTTACAACTATGGCCCTACACCCCCAAAATACATCACTATCACTAACAAAACAGCAGCTTTTGAGCAAGTTAATTCACACTCTATTGCACCATCCAGTGATGAGGGTAACATTAATAGGCACTGTTGCTGCACACCTCCATGTAATTCCATAAAAATCCGAATACTCTTTAGTAAATAATGATTCAATGGGAAAGATTGAATTTAAAACATGGAATGAAATTCAATACAAAGAAAATCACTATCATCTTCATTGCAAATGCTTTCCATACCTGAAGATAACACTTCTGCAGCTCTGGGTGACCAGCTCCCCTGCTCTGTACCCAGTGCATGACAGCCAGCCTATTACTTAAAGTATTCGGCGTAAGGGACATAGCAGTGCCAACAGGTAATGGTTTTTTTCCATCTGATAACTTCTAGATTATGTTTAGATTTTAAGTGGTTTTAGATGATATAAGTCTTAAAAAGTAGAAATAATTTAGTAACCTCTGAAGATCAACACCTGCTAGGAAATGTTAAATTCAAGCTGGCTTTCCCTTAGCCCCACATCTCATGCTGTGATTCGGTTTTAGATTGATCCCTTGTATCATGGCATTACATGCAGTGCTCTTGAGCCTGAGCTGAATGTACACTAAGCTAAGATACCACTCCACCATCCCTGGTTTCTAGCAATGAGAAAGCATATTCTTGGCTAGTTTCATAACACAGGTGCCCTATGCTGCAATTTCTGGGGTTTACTTCACTTTGAAAGCAAAGTGAGCACTGGAGAAAGTAAAAGACATTGCTTCTCTTGGGTTTTACCATTAAAGAAATAGAAAATTAATATTAATAAAGTAAAAATGCGTCATGCAAGCCTTTTATTATTTTACAGAAACCATGCTCAGCTGATGTTATAATTGAAGAAGAAACTGCAAATCAACTCGTAGGATCATGAGCATATCTTTGTTGTCAACAGAAAGACTCTCGGGGACTTCAGTTAGTACTAGATTGCAGTCTTCATATTTACATTTAAAAGTATTCCCCTCTGTGTCCTTACACAAATTATTAGCCTATTCAAACTCAATGAAAGGTAAGTGGAAAGTGAAAAAGTATGCATTAAATATCTGACAGATGGTGATTAAAGAAGGGCAATTTTGAGAGCTGTCACTCTGGCACTTCCTTCTGGCTTTTCATCAGGGGGATATCCCCTCTTAGTTTCTGGTCATTTTGTATCCAGATGCTTGGTGGATCAAAAAGAAAAAGAAATACATTCCTCTGCATTCAAATGATTGTATAAGACAGAATAGTACAAAAGAGAAAGTATCTTTCTCTTACAGTACTTCTGGAAAAAAACCAAGCACAAAACCAAAAAAAAACACACACAAAAAAATCACAACCAAAAACCCCGTGTTGTTGATGTCTAAATGTTTATATATTCACCTGTTGCTCTCTCACTATCTTCCTGAATTTTTTAATTTGCAAGAACAAGATAGGAAAAAGCAGTCACTATTGATGAAATGCTTTATCTGGATAAAACACCTTGTTCCAGTAAGTAGAATTTTCCTCTCTCTTTAGAGTGCATAGCCTTTATTTCAAAAATTAATCTAATAGCTGCTATTTTCCAGTAATTCAAACTAGTCATAAAAGTATATTTAATTATTGTATAATCAGTGGCATAGGATAAACGTGTTCTACTCAGTTGCATTTCCATGAAATCAGACTTTTCTGGCACTTTAAAATGCCTGTAGTGGACTCAGGAAAAGCTGTGTAACTGGTCTAAAGCAGAAAAAGCTAGATGAATGCATGAGTAGAATCAAAGAATCACAGAATAAATTGAGTTGAAGAAACCATTGGGATCAGGATCATCAAGCCCAACTCCTGGCCCTGCACAGGACTGCCCAGGAGACACACCATGTGCCCAAGAGCATTGTCCAAATGCTTCTTGAACTCTGTCAGGCTTTGTGCTGTGACCACTTCCTTGGGGAGCTGTTCCAGTGCCCAATCACCCTCCAGGTAAAAAATCTTTTTCTAATATTGAACCTAAACCTCCCCTGAGGTTTAGGCTCACACAAATTCAGGCCATTCCCTTTGATCCTGTCTCTGGTCACCACAGAGAAGAGATCAGTGCTTGCCCCTCCGCTTCCCCTCGTGGGGATGCTGAAGACCACAATGAGGTTTCCCCTCAGCCTCCTCCTCTCCAGGCTGAACAGAACAAGGGACCTCAGCCACTCCTCAAACAGCTGCCCCTCAGGACCCTACAAGGACAGGCTGAATAGTGGCACAATTATCTTGCTTCACAGTGTCTTTTCTGAAACATAGTAAACAAATGTTGTCCCCAGACTAATATCAAAGCCAGATAGAAGATCCTTAGTTTAAACCATTGCTCCAGTAGCCTCTTTTATAATAAAAAGTTCTTTCCTTAAAATACGGAAAGTATTATGAATCAGGTACTCATTCAGCATTTTATACATTCTTCCATTTATTTGATTCAGAATATCAGTATTGTACAATAGGCTTTACCCCCAAAACTATCTCAACATATTTATGAACGTTAAAAACTGAAACAATTTATTATGGACACAGTAAAGATTCAGTAAAAAAAAAATCTTTTCATACTAACTTCAAGCAAAATAAATTTATTTTGACTCCTTTGCAGCTGTCCTCATTCTTTAAAGGGTAGAAGTATCCAATATAGAACAATAAGTATTTTCAATTTTTTTGAAACATTTATGAGACTTGGACAACTAGAACATGGATATTGACTAATAAACAGGGTTATCAGCTGACAAGGTTTTGACTGGTGGTGTGAAGTTCAAAACTGCACTACTTAACTCTCTAGTTCTAAACTCTGAGGTCCAAAATACCATTCAAATTAACACAGCAAAGAACAAGAAGAATTTTCAGGCTCCTCACCAGAAGACTGAGAGCTCTGGGAGAGCTCACAGACACGAAATTACGAGAAAGCATTCAAGATCTGTTTATCACTTCAAACTGCTGCAAAGTACCATCCTGCTCTGGAGTGTGAGTTAAGAAAAAAATCAAAAACCAAACTATGGCAGATGCTTTGCCAGTAAGGGTTCATAGGTGTCAACAGGCAGCAACTTCACTTCGGGAATGCAAACAAAATACAGGACTCAGAGGGCAGAAGGGTCTGTCAAACAGCTCAGTGTGCACCTACCGTACAATACTGAGCACACCATGCCTGCTGTGCACACCATAGCTGCTCTACACACTTGAGTATCAGGGGAGCAAAGCTATGAGCCCCTCTCCTATGTTTTTCACGAAATGGTTGTAGACACATACTAGGGAGCAATAGAGAGCTGTGTCTAAGTCATGTGTGTGCGTGGGACTGTCGCTATTGCTGATTTTTGTCTGAGATACAAGAGATGAAGATTTTTTAGTGCCCCTCCCATTTAATGAGCACAAAGAAGTTCTTAAGGATTGATACCTTGCTCAATTCAGGCAATTTCTGCCCTCATTTACGTTCTCTAAAATTTCACTGATACTCATGCAAACACACAAAATGAATGTGAGAGACTAATGCAATACTACTTGCTATAAGCTGATGTGGACACCAGTTCAGGAACTCAATAAACACTTTGAAAAATACGCTGAAATTAAGACTTTAGACCTCACTGACTTGTTTTTTTTAACTTGTCAGCTTTCAAACCTTGGGATCTGAAATCCATACTAGTTTGTTCCTCACTCAGGCATAGGAAGCAGTCAAAAAAAGGCACTTTGTTCTAAATCTTGTAATTTGCACATGTGGAACAGAGAGAAGAAACTGATCTTTGATCTAAATTTAATTAAACACTTTTCTCATTGACATGTGAGCTTCTACTCTCCTTACAGTTCATTCACTGGCTAAGAAACGATCATTTTTTTCCAGCCATTATCAACTTTCACAGCACTGCTAAAAAGGCTTAATACAGCAAAAAAATGCATTTCAGTGGCCAAAGCTAATAAATATGAGTTGCAAATGTACATTGGCATGAGATTTGTTAAGGGAGAAAGCATTTTATCAGCTTCCAAAGCAAAACCGTATTCTGAGCTTTGAATTGGCATAGAGGAGATAATTTAAGTGGAATTATAGGACTTTCCCAAAATGCTAAATATTGGCAATGGAAACTTCTCTCCCAACTCCTTTCATAGAAAGCCACAAGATAATTGTGCTTTCTATTATAGGGATTTACAGAACTACAGCAAGGAAAACTTGCTTTCAGTAATAATGTTTGCAAAAGAAGCTTCCAGTACACAGCTTTCTTTGTGCTGGGATGGTGGTGATGATGTTCCACACATCAGTCCAAATTCTGGAAGAAAAGGGGACTGTCATGGACATGCCAAATAGAATACAGTTTCTATATTTTATAGGGATCCTGAGACATTGGTTCTTATCATTCATTCAGCATTTGCAGGATAGAAATTTCTGTGTACATTCCTTGAGTTCCCCCTACCTTGGGGAAGAAGCTTTTACTTCCTTAGAGTTGAAAGAAAACATCAATTTCTTTTGTCATCAGACACTGCTATAAAGAAGACAATATTTCAGCATGGAAGTTTTAATGATATTGTCTTTGTGGCTTAAAAATTTCAGGAACAAGTCATCTCATTTGGTTTTAGTCTGGAGCCCATAATCCTATTTACTATGTTAAATTAGTAAGTTCTTCAGAAGCATTTTCTGACAGCTGAACATAACTGTCATGTCAAAAGAGGGTTTTCAGGCTCTGGACCCTTATTACCTACACTGGTCTCCTAGTCCACCCCATGGATCAGCTGTTCTCCATGGCACTATAAGACTGGAAAACTGAAATTATTGAAAACATAATCTAAACCCAGAGGTTAAAAACCCCTTAAAACCTATAATTTGTCCCAAAATTTATCAATTAATTAATTAGAAGTCTTAGAAAACTTACCTTTAAAATTTGGTCTGATTCTAGCATCATACCCCGATGTCCTTCCCATCAATTTGTCCAAAAAATCTGAAGGAGACAGGGTCTGTGAGGGGGATTTTCCAGATCTTGAATCATGTTCTTTACAGAAAGTCGTCCTAAATAAATTATTAGCCAACATTAGCTAATATTTAGCTTGTATTTTATTCAAGTCATGGAGAAATTACAGCACTAAATAAAATTGACTCAATTCAGTGAAGGCAGCAATTAATATTTTTAAAGAGCAACATACTCTATCTTTCATCTGAAAACTTTATTCTAGAAATAAAGATGAGTTTCAGGTATCATGCATGAATACAATTTGCTCTTCAGAAAAAAACTTAGCTTTAAAAATAAATTCGTTACAGTTTTAAGACTTTAGAAGATTCAATTTACTCTGCACCTTAACGTGTAGATCCATCTTAGAGTGAGTTTGATATCCTATTTTATATCATTATTTTAATTACACAGATGCTGTTAAAATGCTATGTTAACACTGGTTTAAGATGGTCTTAAACTTCCAAACAACAGCGAGCAACACTGAAAAATACCAGGTTTGTTAACGTCAGGAAAGATACAGATGGAAAAAAAATCGGTTTTTACAGATGCTACCCCAAAAAGATTTAAATCATGCTAGTGAGTGTCTGGATTCTTTCCCAACATAGCAAAAAGGGCTCTGGAGTCAGTCACAACCAATCTTAGGGGGGTTTCACCCCCACTCGATGAGCACTGAGTAATAAAATTTATTATGGTATTTATGTGCAAGTTCTTTGAACACATCTGCTTTAAGGATTTAAGAGCAAACTTCTGGTACCACACCATGTGTGTGAAATGCTGTGTACATAGCACAATACATATTGCAAGCACATTATATATTGCAGAGAAAGACAGTTTAAGAGTTCCCCATGGTTGTTCCCCAGGGAGAAAGAAACTAGAATGAAAATGGTCATATTTGGTGTGTAGAGGCACAGATTTAATAATGAAACATTATCTTGGTTCTTAAACAACCAATTTCATTGTGTTTGTTTCCATTTTATTTTTGAGCTAAATTAAAACTAATTCTGACTCTGACTTCTTAACCACTCTCTGTTTAAATATTTGCCCAAAGGGAACCTCTCAGTTTCAGTAGTCTTTCATGGGGTATTTTCATGCATCTACATGCAAGTATAAAAAAATCAGATATACACGTGATCATATGAAATGAGAAGCGAATATCAAATCCTTTCTCTCACTACAAATGAGAAACAATTCACCAGAATTGTTAAAAGGCAAGGTGATAGTAAAATTCTCATGGTGTGATTCCACACATTTTTATCAGGTTCCATTTATAGGAGGCGGTTGCTTCTTTTTTGCTTTTGTCATTGACAGGGTACCATTACAAATATCTTTAATATTTAATACACAGCAGATGATATATCCAACTTAAATAATGAAATAATTCAGTTAAGAAAATAAAAACTGGAAAATTAATATAGTACACTTACTCCTAGACAAATTACTTCTGTTCTCATTCAGAGCCCACTAGTTGTGAGTCGTGTGGTGAACCCAGGCTCACAAATGCAAACACTGTTTCACTCTGCCACTATATGTATACCTCATTACTCTTAGAAGAACACTTTTACATGCAGATACATCTGTACGTGCAGATGCACAGCAGCATACAGTACAATAATGGACTTCATCTAAAATGCTATTCTGGTTAATAAGACTGACCTGTTAGCTTACTACCACAAAAAAGTAAATAGCCGAAGCAAAAGCTCATGAAACATTAAAAAAAATTCAGAAACACTGGTACTTTAAGAGAACACAATACTTGTCTGATCCAGGGTTTTCCCAAAATCAGAGGGCTGGTTTTCTAATTTCAAATAACTACATCCCTGACAAAACTGGTACAATCATTTCCAAAGACTGAAGAGGAGGGAACCAAAGCAACTTCCTAAACAACCTCTGCCGAGAGCAGAGAATTTGCATTTCGGAAGAAAAGCCAAAGAAAATATTCTTAGCTATATTGATATATAGTGAAAAAAATCCACATCTTTGCATCAGAAAATGGAAAATAGATCAACCAAACTTGAGATTATTATTTTTTGTGTTTGTTACCAAGCAACGAGTCTCTGAGTGTAAAAGGGATAGTCTATATAGAATGAACACAAAACACTCTGAAATACAGCAAACAAACTAGGTTATTGTGACGTAGTATCTTTATAGTTATGATTCTCACAACCTTTTGACAAATATTACTACAGAGTGGTATCACCTACCTGAAGTGGTTTGTCTCTAAGAAAAATGCAAACAAGGTTGTCAAAATTTTCACTAGCTGCCGGTTCATTCCTCCTGCTTTCTGTGATGATTTGGAAATATCCCAGAAACGATTCCAGAGAGATGCGGGGAAAAAGTAAGCTGCTGCTGCCTAGATTTCCAAATTCAGCAATAATTTAATTTTCTTGACAATCAGGAAGAGAAGGTCTGGATCTCTACAAAGTGGGGGTAAAAGAGAAGTGCCAGTCCTTGGAATCATGGTCAGGTCAAGCCTAGGCTCATCTCCAGCAGTCAGCACAAAAGAGATAAAGCATCAGACACAGTCGTTCCCCCGACTTGCTTTGGGTGATGGAGGGGGAAAACAGAAACAAATAATAAGAAAAAAAGAAATGGAAAGAAGGGGGGGGAGGGGGAAGGAAAAGAAAAGAGAAAACCCAACTATGCGAAGAGCATCAGGCAAAACG
Source organism: Machaerirhynchus nigripectus (assembly GCA_013397975.1). Taxonomy (NCBI): domain Eukaryota; kingdom Metazoa; phylum Chordata; class Aves; order Passeriformes; family Dicruridae; genus Machaerirhynchus; species Machaerirhynchus nigripectus. The sequence continues at coordinate 179,216 of VZRQ01002796.1, read as the reverse complement.
GAACAGCGCTGAGAGCAGTTCTGTTGTCGGTATGTTTTATTCCCCTTTCGCTTTGAAAATTAGTATTTATGAACGGTGGCGGGGCTACTGGGTCGCTCTGCTTTTCCCCTCTTTGGGTAGGGAAGCGTCGGCGTTGCGGGGAGGGAGGGAGGGTGGAGGCGGGGAG
>VZRQ01002796.1:133412-178648 GCA_013397975.1 Machaerirhynchus nigripectus | reverse complement strand
TGTGTGACTATCGAAAGTGGGGGAGTCGGGAGGAGGATGCCAGGTTCTTGTCGGTGGTGCCAACCGCTAGGAGGAGAGGCACTAGACAGAAGCTGATGCACAAGTTCCACCTGAACGTGAAGAACTTTACTGTGAGTAACTGTCCTGAGAGGGTGTGGAGTGTCCCTCACTGGAGATATTCCAGAAACCGTCTGGACACAATCCTGTGCCATGTGCTCTAGGATGTCCCTGCTTTAACAGGGAGGCTGGACCAGATGACCCACTGTGGTCCCTTCCAACCTGGGCGATTCTGTGATTCTGTGATGGGTGTGAAAGAGGATGGTTCCCACAACAGGAGCTGGCCCCTCTCATGGGAGCTACTCTATAAAGACCCAAGTCGGTGTGAGGACAAGGAGTAATAAAGAGCTGTCTGAGGGGAGCTTGAGGAGAAACCAAAGGGGGAAGATTGCATAGTCTGCACTTCCAGTTGGTTTAATTTCCCCATGGCATAGAGAAGAAGGCAATTCAGCAGCTTACTAGGGGATGTTGCTCTCTCTAGACCTGACACGTGGGAAGGAGATCCTTCTCTTCTTATACATAGGGTGTTGAAGCAGAGGATGTAATTACCTGAGACTCCACAGATGGCCAGTGCCGGAGTAGGTGTGAGGCACAGCTTTGCCATGCTCCATAGTCACAGTCCTATGTCATTCCCACAATGATTCCCACAACTGTAATTGCTCAGGTAGAGGTAGGTCCTCATGTTCAACCCAAGCTGTCAATGAGGATTCATGTAGTTCAAGAGGAAGAAAATCATAACTTGTCCCTCTGAAACACAGATGGTGGCAAATACAAGCTCTGCTCAACACAGTACAACTCTTAAAGCATTTTGGTAACATGGTTTTAAATAGGGAGTTGGGGAATCTCATCTTGCCGTATTCAGGGAACATAAAATGCTTTTTCCTCTGCTATTACCATGCTTTGTCCTCTCTGCCACCACTGGTTAGTTTCTGATTCTGTGTGCTCTGCTTCACCCTGAGAAGAAACTGGATGCTTCCCCACTGGTTCACTTTGTGCCTGTTGAACAAGCCTAAATGTTGTGAAAATCAGAATCGAATCTATTTCAACAATGTGGCAATCAATTCCTGCAAAGGAGTTGGGATTTTTACCCATCCTGGACTCTCAAAACAAATGAACTATTGTTCTTTCTTCAGTTTTAGGTTCATCTGTATTTTTTAAGTCCAGCTGTATTTTCCTGCCACAGAACCAGTCCATCTGAACACTGCTTTACTTCCCCAGAAGTATTTGCACATGCACACATTTCTGATAGCCCCAAGTAAAAAACCTGCTGTTTTCATGACAGATACTCTTACCATGTGTCTAGTCATCTTAAAAAAAAAATGCTTCTGAGAAAGAGTTCTGTTTACACAAGAGATCAAAGCCATATACTGTTCATTAAATGAAACTCAGTTGTTGCATTTTGTTTGTTGATTTAGTTTAATAAAGTAGGATGTATCTGAAAAAAAGTAGAAATTAAATAAAATACATAAAATAAAAAAATATCGAAAATCGTAGAATGGTTGCAGTTGGAAGGGACCTTAGAGATCATCTAGTTCTAACGCCCCTGCCATGGGCATGGACACCTTCCACTAGACCAGGTTGCTCAAAGCTCCACCCAGCCTGACCTTGAACACATCCAGGGATGGGATGTCCACAACCTCTCTGGGCAACATTTTGCAGTACCTCACCACCCTCACAGTAAAGAATTTCTTCCTAATATCTAGTCTAAACCTGCCCTCTTTCAGTTTAAAGTCTATCACTACATGTCCTTGTAAAATGTCCCTCTCCAGCTCTCTTGTAAGCTCTCTTTAGGTACTGGAAAGTGCTATAAGATCTCCCTGGAGCCTTCTCCTCTTCAGGCTGAACAACCCCACCTCTCTGGTAGGAGAGGTGCTCCATCCCTCCAGTCACCTTTATGGCTTCCTCTGGACTTGCCCCAAGAGGTAGGTGTCCTTCTTCTTCAGGATGACCCCCTGAACCTGGACAGAACAGCCCAGGAGGGGTCTTACAAGAGCAGAGGGGGAGAATCACCTCCCTCGATGTGCTGGTCATGCTGCTTTTGGTGCTGTACAGGATGTGTTAGGATTTCTGGGCTGCAAGCATACATTGCCAGCTCATGTCCAGCTTCCTGTCCACCAACACCACAAACTCCTTTTCCTCAGAGCTGCTCTCAATCCATCCTCTGTTCAGCCAGTATTTGTGCTTGGCATTGCCCCGATCCAGTGCAGGACCTTGTTCTTGGTCTTGCTGGACTTCACAAGGTTCATGTGGCCCACCTCTCAAGCCTCTCAAGAACCTTCTGGCATCCTGTCCCTCCAGCACGTCAGTCACACCACACAGCTGAGTGTCATCATTAGACTCGAGGGGGCACTCCATCCCACCATCCATGTCACTGTCAAAGATGTTAAAATCAACCTCATTAGTGATTCTTAGGCACGAATGCTAGATAATGCAACATTTTATGCACAAAAGATTGGAATAACTGAAAGAGCAACCCAAAGTTGCAAATGTAAGCTAAATCCCTTATTGCCATAACTGCTGAGTCTGTGGGGATGACATAAATTAAGGTCCAGTACAAGAAAGGCCACTGAATTTGCTTTTATTAAAGCTATCAATGTTTATCATTAGACACTGAGCGCTGATGCTGAATGACTGCACTGTAACATCACCTAACCCCTTCAAAAGATAGGTCTTCCTACTGTCATATTAAAGAAGAGAGGTTGAGTTGTGTCTCCTACTGTCTCATTCTGAGAAATAAAGCTCACAAAGCTGTGTCTGGAAATAATGGAATACTGTTGAGTCAAAAAAAGAAGCACATTTCAAAGTTCGTGCTTGTTCCCATCTAGATAGGAACCCAATAATAATGCTGTATATTTTTACCTTAGGCTGAGATAAATGGGAAAATTGGAAAGCATGATTTCTACCAGCTGCAGGAAAAATTTATGTCTCTTTAACCTACACTGCCACCTGCTTAAAAGTGTGGGAAATCTCCGAACTGCTTGCAGAGTTCCTAATGCAGAAGTCATTGAATACAGCAGATGTCTTTCCAGTGAGTCTGTTAATAGGGATTTTGTGACATGACATGCTTTTAAAGACCTATAAATGCTCATTACCCTTTTTGGTAACTGCAAGTAACTGAACATTTCCTTAAGTTTTCTAACTAGAGAAAAACTACTTAAAAGTCTGCTTTCCAAGATTTAACTGCCACTGGCTATTTTCTGAACTTCATGGCTATTTGAAATGCTAAATAACTATGTCTGTAAGCTAAACAAAAATTGCAGGAAGTTCTTCAAAGCATACATCCCGCAATTGATGTGGGCTTTTTAAAAACATGGTGAGAGATGTCATGATGAAAATTTTAAATATCTGCTCTGTCATTCCATAGACCTCCAAATGTCTAATTTTCAGTGAGATACTACTCAGCATGGTTGTTACATGGAAGTGCCAAGCAAAACTTAATTATTAAGGGTTGAAAATAGTGTGTTATTGATGCTTATTGAAGTAACAGCAACAGTCATTCAAATAGTTCTCTGCTTGAAATTCTGAGGGCTCAAAGCAAACGTTTTCTCTGAAAAACGTGTCCAGGGCAAGCTCCCATCTATTCTGGAGGGAAAGGGGATCAGATTGCAGTCCATCACCACTTTTTCATTAATTAACACATGTGAAAAAGTTCTTACTTTCAGCTATTCTTACAACACAGTGTCTCCTCATCCTCCTCTCATAAAAAAAGAAGTGGTTCATAGTTGTTTTGAGTACTGTAAGTGTCCAAGCTGTCATTTATTCACAGTTAAATAGTGTTTATACAATGTGCACCCAATGGTGAGGGATGATTCACAGCTCCACAGAGCAGGGGGGACATTTGGGAGCACAGTGCCTGGATGTACACGGCACTAAGTGTTCCCCTCCTGTGACAGAGCCAGAGCTACGAGCAGTAGTGCCACTGACGTGCAGCGGTTTCTGGATGAGCTGTGTATGTTCAATTGCACAGATGTGATTTCTTTTCTGTGTCACTCATTTGTTATCTCCCACAACACGTTTCTGACAGCAGAAGTGTTGCAAATGAATAGGAGTCAAAGACTCCCACCTGGGATTAGAGGGGAGGCTTGCAAAATGGCACAGGGATGTGCACGAAGACAAGATGGAAATGTTTTCAGGTGAGGAGGCTAAATAACACATCCCTGTGGTTTCCCAGGCATATACAGAAGCTTAATAATCGTGCCAAATATGGCATATTATTTCAAGTATGAGCTAATTCAGTCCAATTTCTCTCTTCCACCTGAGTTTCTTAAGCACTAACTACTGGGCAGAAAATAGGACAGAATTACCCTGTTTCCATGTAAATGGTTTTATAACAGTTAGTTCATGGAACATGATTTATGTTTGTTTGCACTGTTTATGCATTCCTGAAAACCTAAGAAATGGAAGGTCATACCTCTTTCTCAAATTATGATAAATAAGGGATCCAGAAGCATGTTTCTGAGAGAACAAGATCCATCACTTCAAATATGCAATTAGTGTCTATAAGAAGAGAAAATTCAATATAACTTTCAAAATGGTATGTCAAATTATCATAATTGTTGGATGCTGGTTAACAATGACAAGTGTGTTTCAATATAGTGCCAAATATAAATGAATCAAGAGTACAGTCTATATAAAATGTCCAATTATAGTTAAGGCAAAAAAAGCCAAAACAAAAACCTGATGGTAATCTAATGTGACTGCATGTTGAGCTAAGGATAAGAAACCAACTGGCCTGGATTTTGAACCATACATAACTGTGTATGAACCATAACAAACTGTGTAAAGGATTAAACAATGTCATTAAATCCTGTTTCTTTTTAATTTTGAGAACTCTGTTAATAAGAAGTCTCCTTTAGTGAATGACAGTGATAGCCTTAGTTATGTTAGGACAAGGCAATAACAAGATGTTTAGCTGTCCAATATGAAAACAAATGTTTTATTTAAAATATTTTTATACCTTGCATTAACAGCTATAACATTTTTTATATATTCAAAATATTTTCATATCCTTCCATCTTTTTTTTTTGGTTATTACTTGCCATATTATCTCTAAATTTTAAAAAAAACTCCCTCATAGAAATTCCATGTTGTTCTATATTATGCAGTTTTCCCTTTTAAATAATAACAAAAAGAGCTGGAAAGCGAGCATAATAAATTTATTTTTAATGCAATTAAGTGTTTTAAATATATTGTTTGTATCAAGTTTACTTCCTATACCTGAATATTTTTTTTGAAATGTTGAATATATATTATAAATAATATACAGAAATAATAATTTATGATATATGCATGTATTTCCTTTATATTATAAAGCACTGTATAATGTCAATTCCTGGTGTAATTTTTTACCCTGCAAATGTCAGAAATAAAAAATGAACTAAATCTCATTTGAAAATTTGTTGTCTCCTCCATTAAAGGTCTGGTAATTTTACAGTGTCGTTATGTAGGGAAATACTTCAACTTCACCAGCTGGCTCAAGTAGGTCCAGCTATTGAGTTCTGGCCTTATTAGAGTCTTGGTTTGCATGATTTGTAACACTTTACTCCTCGTGTGGTACCAGTGGTACCATTACAGAACGGGGGAGCATTTCATACAAATAAAGTAAAAATATCTGGCCTTTGGAATTTGCTAACATTGGGAATAAGGAGAAAATACGAGTAAGTTATTTATGTTTCAGTCTGACAGTAGGAGAAGGCAGGAAGGTTAAAATGAGCAACTCATTCAGTCCTTGACCTTCAGCCCCAGTATGTGGTTCATATTGGGAGGAGCTGTCATATACTCAAACAGGAGAAAAAACAGTAGTCAGAAACAGCACAAAATTGTCTTATTTCCCCTTTCATATTTCCTCCTGGCAATTTAGATATGAATCTGAATAGTTCCTAGCACTTTGTGTCATTTATGACTTAAATTCCTTAAGACAACATGTACCATATATTGTATTTCAAGAAAGTATCCAAAGAGTACCCTTTCACCCAAGGGGATGTAGTCATGGTGAGAAAATCTGTCTTAAACATTCAACTGGTATCTTGTCTTTTTGAATCTTCTCTTGTGAAACCAGAACCTCCTTACTTGGAAATACTGGTTGGCTTAGAGGAAGGGATCCCAGTAGCCAGAAGTGATTCCAGACCCATTCCAGCAGTGCATTTCTCCCTCTCTGCCCTGTGCTACTTCAGTTCATGACAGCCAGGAGGCAAAGAAGGTGACATGAGTTGACAGGGTAGTGTCCATTGCCTGCCTTTGTGTAGGGTCCAGAGACAGGGAAAACAGCAAATAACCTTGTTTGCTTCTGCACATTTACACTCAAAATATAATTGAATAAGTTGTGAGATAAGTTCTTGTCCTTTGAATGTCTGGGCTTTGGATCACCACCCTTAGGTCATCACTGCTACAGGAAAACAGACTCTTGTTTTGATCTCACTTGAATGGAAACATCAGTTACAATTTTTACAAAACACATCATGTGCAAATTGATATCACTAAGTGGGGCTACTCAAAAGGAAAATCAATTATTTGAACTAAGTTATGTGAATGTTTACTGTATACAAACCTGTATTCAACAAATTTATTGTAAATATATGCTATTATCCACCTCCTTTATTTACTTTCTCTAAGCTAAATACAGCTATGAGAGACATTATTTTCACAGAAAATCAACATGTCATCCATTTCTTAGAATTTAGTCGCAAAAATTAAATGTCTGAGCAGCATTCATTCATCTTTAGTGTTTCAATTTTTAAAGTTCTGAGAGAAAGAGCAGATAGAAAAAACTATACAAGAGTTTTATCTAATGTGTGTCTGATAGGGTGACTAACAAAGAGCTCTGTTATGTTGAGATGATTTATCTCATGAACACTTGCTTCCTATATATGTATAATTACATGAAAATTCCATCACACTTCTCGGTTTCATTTGCAGTAATTATTTTGTGCCAGATGTTATGTGTTAACCTGATGGATAAAATGTCTTACTCCTACTGTAGATTAGATACTTCAGCAGACAGCAGAATTGTATAGTAACAATGACTAATGCTGCGCATAGTAATCAGTTTAATCATGTCTTCCCTTAATGCTTGTAAGCTACATTTGCTTCTGTTCTCATGGTATTATTTTGTAAATGTTGGTCTTTGATATTTAATCAAGTATGCATTCTTCCTGGCTTGCAACAAAACAATTTTTTTACCCTGTTTAATGCTTATCAAGCCTACTCAAAATAACATTTTGAATAGATTTTACAATATGGTATCTGATCTAGCCATAAGGATGCTGTGATCTTGAGTGGTATAATCATGTATGCAGACCGAAGAAAAGCTGTAAAGCTTAATTTATGTATAAATGGATTACAACAGTTTCGGAAAATTGATCATTTAATTTTATATGCCTGCTGAAGAGCATGATGAAAATAATCATGATACAAAACATAGATGCTTTAGATAATTATGTCTACTTGTGCTGGTCCTACATTGTCAGGATTAGTTATTCTCTTGCAACTCCAAAATGCAGACACGTACTCATTTTCAGTGCTGCTAACATATGTAAAAACCAAACACAATAGAAAGGGGAAAATACTTCATCCCAGGTGGTATTTGGGACCCTTACGTGTGGCATAAGAACTACTATAGCATGGAGTATGCAATGAGGTATCAGCATCACAAAACAAATACTGATGTGTGCACTGAACACTTCACTTTGTGATTTTCCATGCCTCAGAAGTGTCTTATTTCTACTTTTCTCCCCAGTGTTTACTAGAGAGGAGTATCAAGAGCAAATGTGTGAATGTGTGGGTGCATAAATTCTTTGCCCATATCTTTTCCATGATTCTACTTACTAGGAAGGGAAGTGTAATTTCTACCTCAGCTGACAATCTCTTTGGCTTCTGTGGTTCAGTGTAGAGAGGGAGGGATCTCAGGTTCTGCATTCCAGTGACTCACTGCTGGCTCTGCAGCTGCCTGGTAGCAGGCAGAATTTGGGTATTCCTGTGATCAGGAGTCTGTTGAACTTCAAAAGCAAAGGAAAGACCCAGCAATGTACTGACTCCAGCCTCACAGGCTGCATGTTTTTGGTGTGCATATTCATAATCAGTTTTCTCTATGAATAGAGATATCTGTAAGGTATCCTCCAAGTCATTAGCAATATTAGAGCTGTGATTGCTTCTTAACTTTAGAACATGTGTTTGCTTATGCCAATAATGCATGCTGTGGAGGGGTCAAGTTCTTGGGAGCTAGAAGAATTAAAATTCTGCTGAGGTGTGTCTCAGTCCCTTGTAAGCCTGCCTGAGATTCAAAGAGGAACGATGTTCCAGAACGGGGTGGGTGATTTATTTGTAAATGTGTTCAGCAACACTAGCATACTATGTCGTTTTATATAAAAGACTTTCTTGGATTCTTTCTAGCATATACTGAATAATAGCACTAGAAAAACAGCATAAACCAGTATTTAGAACACGGTGAAGAAAACTGTTTTTTTTCAAGAAGTGGTATACAATCATATAATTAAAGGCTATAATATAATGCATTGTTCATTCTGGGGTAAAATGAAGATTGCGCATACATTTCCTGAAATTCTTAACCATGCAGGTCTGTATTCTTGTACCTTGCTTTTTATATGAAATTTTTATCATTCCAATGATTTAAACGATCTTCTCACATCTGGTAGTATTCACTGACAAAACCAGTACTAAGTAACAGAGAGCTACAATAAAGAAGATTTTTTTACAAAACATATATATTAGCTAAGCTCTTTTATCTTTGGAAAGTAATTTAAAAACCAGTGTCTATTAAACATTTTACCTATATTAATCCTACTGCCCTGACAGGAATTTGACTAATGCTTATTAACCCACTGCATTGAACAGTGGCCTATAGAACTGTTGTAATAAGATTTTATGAAGAGTTACCAATTTAAAATTTCATTCCTTCCCAGTGCATGTTCATAATTACTATCGACACCAATGTGAGTTACAGATTCATTACACAGTACGCACTGAGAGGAGAGAAAGACTCCGACAGAGAATGTGGATCTGTTCATATCTATCTCTCAATTGTTTACACTCTAGGGAATAAGTAAAGGTCATTCTCCCAGGCTTTTCTCCTTTCCTGCCAAAGTATGAGCCAAATTAAAATCAATTGGAGTTTCATTGCAGCTTTCAGACATCATAAGCATTCAGCTTGTTAAACAGGTTTATCTCAAAGATCTTACAAACAACAACCCCTCCCCCCAAAAAACCCCAACCTAAAACAAACAAACAAATAAACAAGAGAAGCCTGCTTTATAAGGCAATAAAAGCTTCAATAAAATCTGCTTATGCCAAGGTTTCAGTCATCTCCACAGTTATAGTTATATAAATACTGGGTCTTCTAAGATCATCTGGGTGCAATATCTCTCAGAATCTGCTATTCATAAAGGATTATACATTTTTCAAAACTGGAGTGATGAGGTTTTGCTGTTTCAATAAATATTAGTATACAACAGAAGACAAAAAGAAAGTAAAAATAGGAAACCCTTCCTAACAACATAATCTAAAAATACTAAGATTGTCTTGCAGCTGTTGATCTCTATATTAAAAAAGACAAGAACAGCACTGATGTTTTTGGAAAAAAGATATTAACCACCTACTAGTTAAAGTTATGTTGTTGTGGAATTAATCCTGTTAGCAAGCTAAAGGTTGACACCAATACAGAAAGACAGCCTTCATATTTACTTAAGCAAATACAGATCCAGGAGTATTCAACACCCAAAGCATAGCTACAGAGCCTTGGTGATACACTGAGACTGTTTCCATGATCCAGTCAGAGTCATAGGGACCCTGGACTTCCAGCACCCTCAGTCTTTGTCCTTTCTCTTAAACTTGAGGTCTTCCAAGTTAAAACATGCAATCTTCTGTCTAATGTTGAGTGACTCAGTCACATGAACTCTGCAGTACTTTAAAATCATAGGAAAATACCTTTAGAATAATACCAACCAAACTGTACAGATTATGGTTTTGTTAATGCTACTGAGAAGAAGGCACCATTTAAAAAATTACCAAGCCTGGATATTTGTTTGTTTGTGTGTTGGTTTGTTTGTTTTAAGGAAAAGCCTCCCCATAACAGGAACAAAAGATCCAGTACACTGTAGAATGTCCTCCAAATTAGATATGGCAAAACAGGATGCAGAAAAGCTTTGAAGCCTATGAAGCTTTCACTGAGACTCAGAAAACAGCAAGTTACCACCCAAGAAAAAGTAGCAACTCTCTTACATCCTCTAACATCTCTCTGCTGGTGCAAGCCAAGGCAGCTCTTGCACCTGACTGCCAGATCTGATGTTTCAACAATTTTTCAGCACTTCTAACTCTGCTCTCTAGGATGCCAACCAAAAATTTTTTAGGAGAGGGTTCAAGAAAGAGTATTTATACTATAAATTCAGGGGAAATGCCATCATCATGTGTAGCTATTCCATAGCATCTCCTTTAAGAGATCTTGGAGCAGAAGACAACGAATGTGTCAATTTTCCCAGTATTTAAGCTCAGAATTGCAATTCACTTGCATGTGAAACTTTTGGGCATGTGAAGGCAGACTTCTAAAAGACCTTCAGATAAGTTAACATCAGCTGGCCTTAGCCCTCCCACCTAAGCCATAGCAAACAGTGAATTTCAGCTGTCTCATGAATCCTCATGCACTCCAAGATGCAGAAAGCTCAGCCCAAGGGGCGTGTGTCCTCTGACAGCTATTGTTTCAGAGCTGTGGAACTGGAAATTCACAGTATGTATGGAGAAACAATTGGTGTCTTTGAATTAACCAAAAGCTCGTGTTTCAGTTTATTCCTTCAACTTTTAAGAAAAATTTGCTAGGATGCCGAGGTCTTTCTTTGGGCAGTATGGTATTTTGGGATCTTTTAATGTGGGGATATCCTCTGGTATCAGTTGTTGGGATAACACAAAGCAATTGGAACATGTCACAGACTTAAGATAAATGGTAACCAGTGTATAATTAATTAATCATCTTCCCTCATGTGCTTAACCCAGAAGGATAATCAAATGTGCTTCAGGCCAAACTGAAGTGTGATACACTGCACCAAGTGCAGTAAGTAAGCAGGTAAGTTGCTTTCAGACTTTTAAAAACTTAGATTAATTTATATAGTGGACCTAACTGGTTCCTTTAGAGTACTACTGAAGATGTTTATTCAACCTGTTTTGAGTATTTGAAGGTTTATTGTTTATCACTGATGGAGCTTTTTGTAAATAAGCAGTGCAGAGACTTGAAAAGATTTATTTGGTGTATACGCTGATCACATCCTTCAGTTACATTGCTACCTAATTTCATCTGGGAAAGGAAACTACCCTCAATTAACAAGGAAATATTTATACAGTTAAATGCACTAACATATTCCTTATCTAGCTCGTGAATGCTGGCTTGTATCAGTGTTGTTGGTTTCTTTTTTTTTTGGTCTTATTTTTTGCCAGAACCACTGATAGGAATATATTTCATATTTACTTAGTTTTGTTTTTTTAAATCTAAAGCCTCTTCCCTGACCTGCACCACTGATTTCTACATGTCTTCATACAGAACTCATATTGGTATCAAGAGGAATTGTGAATCTTTAAGACTTGACTTACTTCCTAGTGCAGTCAAAACAAGTGTCTGTTCTGACTTCAATTATAACTCATGTTCATTAGGAAAACCTCAATAAATATGTGAAGAAAGGAAAGGAAAGGGGGAATTCAGGCCTTTGATGAATTTTTTGTATAATTGCTTTTGAAGCAACTTTTTGGAGTTATCTATGAATAAGTCTGCTAGTCTTTTCCATTTAGCAAACATCAACCTTTTTGTTCTGTATTTTCTTTAGAGCAGTATTTCTTAATTTAATTTCCTTTCTTGTGATGAAACATTACTCATGATGTCTCGACCCTTCGCAACAAATTCACATAGCAGTGTAGTCCTTCCACATTATTTGCCTTCATTTTTTTAACACAAGTCCTCAAAGTAACTTCCCACTTATTCATATGCTAGACACTGCTTCAGTGCCACAAAAAGCGCTCTTCCTCAAACGATCTTCACAGGAAAGATCACCCAGTTCCTGTGTAGCCGTGAACTTCATAGAGGTCTTCCTGCTTCATTTCAAAATTCAGGACATTGCTGAAATCCTGTGTCACTTCATGGTCTAAACAAGTGACAAATATCTGTAATAAGAAATGCCCCCTTTCCCAACACAGAGCTACAGGACACTTTTTAGGATCACTCCCCATGAAGACAAATCTAGACTTACTCTACAATATAAATGGCTTAAAAGGAAGATGGTGTTCAAGCTTAAAGGGAGAAATCCTATTTGGATAAACAAGGGAGTATAATTTATGTGTGGGATCCTGTATGGATCTCGGTAAAGATCTGTAAGTATTATCCAGATTATGTCATTATTAAGTCTGATGAACACAATCAGATTACAGAGCAGTGTTTCTGGGTCATCAGTGCAATACTTTTCCAATAGAAATCTTGTTTCAGGACAGCTGCCTGGGAACACTGAAAAATCCAAATCTCCAAAGTCCAGTATGACATCTCAGTGACACTTGCAGTACTTTGAAATAGGGGAGGGTCTTATAATCACTAATAGTAGTTTATCAAGACCTGTTCCATCCATCAAATAATTTTTTGTTTGGCTCCTCATCATACGTCTAGAACAATGAAGTTAATCTGATGTCCTTTACACCTGTTTTTCATTAAAATGTAGTAGGAAATGGAGATGCAGAAAGAAAAAATTACCATAACCATCTTACAAGAGGTAGATAAATTAGTAGCTATAGATAAAATTTAATGGGAGATGCTAATAGAATTTCCACTCTATGAACAAATGAAATTTCTAATCTGATGTTTAAAAACATGTACCCATTGAATGTGCATGGTACTTTAAAAAGTAGTATGATACTTATGTATTAAAGTTTTAATTTCTCAAATAATGAACTTTTTTTAAAATTAGAAGAACATGCATCTTGCTTTTTTATTTTCATTTTCTGCTGTGCCATGTACTCTACTAGATGTATCCACATATTTATTCATCTTGTGACTTTGCCACTTGTTCTTCTTCAAAACACTATCTTTGACACCCAGTGCTGTTTTGGTCAGTAAGTGGAATCAAGCAGTGAAATGGAGGGAGAAAATGACTGGCTTGCTGAGATGTTTCAGACCATTCCCTGCCCGCAGACCAGTCCATGAACCCTCAAAGGTCTTCCTTGTGTCTGTGAGCGGCTTCACCTCCTGCCTCCTGGGCTCTCTGTTGCCCTGTCTTTTCTGTCCTGCCTCCCCAGTTGCAGCTCACAGTTCTTTTCCCAGTAAAAACCACTGGCACACTCTGCCCACGTGTATATCTCAGGATCAGATATCCAATAGGCTTCCTTATCTGGACTTTGTAGTGTTTTGGTGACTGGTTGCTTAATATTGCAGGAAAAAACTAATTACTACAGCTGATTGTATGAAAGAATTGAAACAGCCAACAATCAGCAGGCAAAAATAGCAGGGGAAAAAAGAGTAGTCGGCACCAGATTTTGGATCAAACAGCTTGAAATGATCAGTAAAGTTATTTCTGTGTACAAAGAAAATAAACCTCCCTAATACAAATCAAACTGTAGCTATAAGTGCTAAGCATTTTCTTATTTGATGCTAAGCACTGGAAGCTGTCTTATCCATATTGCTGGTATAAGTATGTGAAAATGCCAACATTGTGACACATCTTTTCAGACTTAAATTTAATTTTGCCTTTTATGCCCACAGGAGACAGCAAGATCTATGTCTCTTTGTATTAATGACTCCACAACTGTAGTCCACAGTCCACTGGTGTCTGTGAAATGGTAAAAAAATATGTTTTCAGTTAAAAGTTTGAGATAAAGAATGCCCAGTAGTCCATGAAAAGTCATGAAAGTTGGCAGTAATTTATTGAAGGACTCTGAGGATCACTATTACAGACAACTTATGAGATGAATGGGAAGCTTTGCTTTTGCCTTGAGTTTAGTAGGAGGTGCACAATGCCAGCACTCCTGACATTTGATGACTTTCCTGCTCTCCTTAACACAAGCTTCTTTCATCTGTATACCTTCAAAACAGTACATACTTGAACCTAATATTGCATGGCATGTCTCATTTAGCTTAACAGTCAGATTTTGTCCTTCAGTTCTTTAAATGAGCAATAGCTCTGCACCTTTCAGACCAGGATTCATCGGACGTGCCTCATCCTGCCATAGATCTTTTGCAGACTGGCCTCGCAGTTCTCCCTGGTCTCAGTTTTCCTTACACAGGAAAGCATCCAATGACTACTAATGGATTTGAAGGTCGATATTTCACTGTTTTTTTACTGTAGTTTGAGATAGAAAGAACTGAAAAAGGTTTCTATAAGGCATCATTATTTTACATAATCTGAAGTTATCCATCCTGTGCATAGTACTCCTGAGGCATTCCTAGAAGCATTCATTTAAGTGACAGTGTTTTGTTGGTAGGGAAGGCAGCATTCCAAGGCCACCTCATTATTTCTAGATGTCCCACAGAATATGACTGTTAACAATTGTATTTCATTGCAGAGAACACAGGATGAAAATTACAATGTAGAAAGTACTGTAGCTAATAAGGAAATCCAACCAAGTACAGGAACTCTGTTTTGGTTTTTTCTTAACTCCTTTGCAACGAGTCGGAAATTTAATGCAGCCTGCTGTTTTTTCTGATTGCAGATAACAAAGCAACACAAAATATTTGCAATAATTAACTGAAAGTACATACTAAGATATTGTTACTTGTCTGTAAGCATTCATTGCTTCTTTTCAGAAGAGGGGCACAGGGGGCATTTAGGAAAGTCCGTATTCACATTTTCCTGTGAAATACATCCATTCTGGGTATCATAGCACTCCAGCCAGTGTTCTATAATTTTTGTTCCTTGTTGTAGAGGGCTGTATCTCACCAAACGACATAATAATAGCAATGTGATAATTGAAAAATGTTTGAGAACTTTTAGAATGAGGAGCATGCTTTAAAATGCTTACAGCTGAAGCTGAGTCAGTGATATTATGCTGATTTTAAAATCGCAACATTTTATTGTGATATACTAAGTGGAGGCTCATTGCTAAAACATTTCAAATAATCTCAATTCTACTTAGCTCTGGGAAGGTCTCACCTGTAGAGCTAGGTCCAAGTTGGGGCTTTGTGTTCCTGAGATCCATGGAGATCATTAGAGAAGGTTCAAGGGGAATAACAAGAATGCTCAGATGTCTACATGCCCTGTGGACTGAAAAAATCTGGGTTGCTTAGTCTAGGGGAAATGACCCCAAGGTGATGTACGGCTGGCTTCAGCTGGAGAAAAGGTAGCTGCAAAACAAATGATTAATGAACCCTTCTTTGCCAGCACTGAGTTTAGGGCAAATATAATCAGCTTAAATTACATCAGGAGAGATTTAGATTTGATGTCAAGGAAAAGTTCCAAATAGTAAGAATTTTTGGATGCTGGAACAGATTTCTGGGAAGCTGTGAAAATAAATGTCTATGCACAGAGAAAATTCCCAGTACTTTAGCCCTGAGAAACAGACACATCTGAAAACAGGTGACATTGAACTGGGAGAGGAGGGACTAAATGGCTTCCTGAAACTTTGTGCAGTGCACTCTTCTATCTTTTTATGTTATAAAAATACACCTATGGAATCAAAGAGTAGTTTACTTTGTAAGAGATCTCTGAAGGTCATCTGGTCCTATTCACTTGCTCAAACAATGCCAATTTATATTGCAACTGCCCTATGTCGTCAGGCCCCTTGGGTCCGATTTTTTCCCATTACTTGAAGAGGAAAGTATCCATCATGATTTGTGTGGTCTTTTCTATAATTAATATTCTATCTCCCCCATCTTTCATCCTTGAATCTTAATGACTCAAAACTTTGTGTATCCTTATGTACTGGCATTTCCATGAAAAGGGCAGTCTTATCCATGCACATGCATAACTGCATCTCCAAATTCCTGAGTCCGGAGAAATAGTAATGGACACTATTGCAGATGGAGAGAGAAAATTTACCAAAGTCCCATCAAGAGGGTAGTTTGAATCTGATGATGTGTGGAAGCAGTGTTTGAAATCAGTGTACTTGTGGAAAATTATTTTTCTGAATGCTTCTTGCAATGTTCATATCTTGAAAGAAACAGGTTTGAAGACCAGAGCTGCAAGAAGCACTTCCAGCAATCAGTGAACTGCTTTGAAGCATCTATTGCTTGATTAACAGGAAGAGCTGAGAAGAGACAGACTCTGCTGAGTTTCAAACACTGCTCAGCTCTGCAAACACCAGACAGAAAGCACTCTGAGAGCACCTCTTATAATTTCCCCTATTCAAAGTGTTAAAGGTCTCTAAAGCTGTAAGAGATAACACAGGTTTAATTTTAGCTGCATAACGTTCCTCCAGAATGCAAAATCTGTAACTATTAGTTTCACCAAACTAAATGGTCAATTAGATTGGAGCCTGGAACTTCAGAGCACAATAATACGCGTAGCTACCATCCAGCAACGAAAAGACTTCCTCAAAGCCTTCCCATGCCTTTTCAGTAACCTCTCTAATGTAAACATTAAGAACACCACAGAAAGAAAATGTTTAGTTATTGGAATTCTGAAATTTTCACAGAGAGTGTGACAAGTATGAGAATTGTTTCTGGTTGGATAACAGCTTTCTGTGTTATAGGTGAGTTGGGTTAGGAATTGAAACTTGCTATCTTACTTCTCACCTTGAGGAACAGAGTGACCTGATTTTCAGTATGAAAGCAAAAGTCACCCACCATTGCCTTCCGTGCAATTTTGAGGCACTTAGCACTTCTGGGACTCAGCATAAACCAAGTTAGTCCAGCAACATGTTTGACCTAGACGGTGCTCAGGCAATAACCTCCATTCTTAAGATTTGGAGGTAAACACTGTTACAGAATGCCTTGAAATCTCCATCATTAGATTGGATATAGACAAGATAAATGTCAGTTAGTAATGATGAAAGGTGAGAACTTTCTCCCTGTTCTTTGGGGCAGGGATTGGACTTCCTGCCCTTCAAATCTTTGATGATATTCCCAAAGCACACAGATTTACATAATCTGATATTTGCTTCCTTTGTCTCATAGAAAAAAAATTAGGTTATTATAGAGTTTTCAGCTTTCTAATTTGATGTGTGTTCTTGCGGTAGCTCTTCAAAGTATTCTACCATTGATATTGTATCTTTTGTGGAATTATAATATAGTCCCAAAGAGACAGAATCACTTTGAATGTACGTACTTTTAATTTGCAGAACACTGAATTTAAGAATAACAGTTTTAGTATTTTTAAGAAAGTGGAGGTATGCCAACATTACTGCTACTAAGGTTTTTTTCCTAATTACAATGTTGAACATGGTTAATTTCATACCAGTCATGGGATTTTACAATAGTTTGTAATATACTGTGAACCTACACATCCAAATTATATCAGAAGTGATAATTGCGTTGTACCATCCTACAATAATGGTCCAATTAACCTATCATACTCTGCTCCTGTAGATCCCATTTTGATGCAGCTAGATTTGTCTAGTCAAATACAAAAAAAAAAAAAAAAAAGGGAAAAGGAAAGAAAAAATATCTTCACTCTAAGCATTAAATAAGTAGATAATTCCCCACTTCCTATGACAGAGAGAGCATTACATCCTAAATGAAATTATTCCTTTTTTCCTACAATCTGGGTTGTCCAAAGAAGAGTACCCTGGGGCATTCTGGAATATCACCAGTAAAAGTCTATCTCTGATGAAGATGAAGTCATTACCCAGAAAAGCCTTGCCAGCAGTCTTCCTCTAAGGCTGATACTAAAGAAAACATCTTGTGTTTCTATAGCTGCTACAAACATGTTGATTTTGGGTTTCAGTTCCTCCCACTGAAAGTTGATTTCTATAGACCAGTTTCTTGGTATTTTCCCATTTTCTCACAGTGTATTTCCCTTTCGGGATTTCTGAAGAGCACTTGCATTTCAAATGAACTTGCACTAACATCAAGTTCCCACAATCTGACAGAAACAGTGAATCGTTCAATGTGGGCTTCCCTGAGGCTGTTCTTTTGCCAGTGCTCCCACTTTGATTTATGGCTGTGCCGAAAGGAGTGTTTGTGGAGCATGTCCCTTGCTTAACACCACCTCAACTTTTCACTCAGAAACATGGTCCTACAGCCATGTTAGAGTTCCTGTAGGTAAAGAGAGAGGAAGGTCTATTCCAGTGGACAAACATAGATTGAGAGAAGCAGAACAGTTCAGTTCTTAAGAAAAAATGGATCTGTATTTATATAAAGCCCTTTCACCGTGAGGAAATCACAACAGACAAACATCCATACAATGTGGCACAAGAGTACTGGGGAGAAGGAGTGGTGACCTTAGTGTCCTTTCTGTGAATTCCCCTCCTCAGTCCAATTCAAGGTTAAACTTAAATCTATCCTGCTTGACTTTCACTCTTACATCTATTATAACTGTTATGTTATAATCCACCACTATCTCCATGAGTGGGATGGATTCAAGAAAAGGCTTTAAAAGCATTAATTCTTTTTCCAAAAAGCAGCTCCTGGAAGGAACTAATCCTCCTGCTGGTGGGAGGCTGAGGTTGACTTTCAGTAGTACCAGCTTTTTTATGGGCTGTGATACAAGTGTGGATCTTCAGAACTTAGTTGAGGGTGATTTTTTTTCCTGTGATGAAACTTAGTGGAACTGTAGGAACTGAACTATAACTTAGAAATAATTTTCATTAAAAGAGTGGGAAATCATTCAGGAAAGATGAGAACTTCTACTAAGGCAGAATAATGAAAAGTGAAACCGGCATACACTATTTTGGCAAAACATTTACATAAAAGACAGAAACATTTAAAGAAATAGTCAAGAATTAAGGGTCCCTCAAAGGTAAGTCAATTAAGCCATTGTCCAAAAAACTTATTTAAAAACCGAAAAAGGATGGCATTTATGCTTTACAAATGCATACTGACTTGAAATGTGGAAAGAAAGTTTTCTACAAAATAGAAATTATACACTTGTTTTTCTGATTATTGTCACTAAGCAGTATCTAAAGTCAAGTTCACAGGGTATAATTGGCAGATTTCCATTTATGCCAGTTTCTTGTTTCCTTCACATTTCTGTTTCTAGTATCAGCAAAAAGAAGTGTTAATTAACCTTAGCAGCAAAGCAATGTAGAACCATGCTCTAAATTCAGAACGTCATCTGAGAGGAGACTGCAATCTGTAATGCTTGCCTGTCAATTAAACACAATACATACAAAGAGGGCAGAAGATCTTCATATTGTTTCCTTGAACCAAAAAGATCAACCACTCAGTCAGTCAGAAATAATTATCTGCATTAGTCTCTGCAATTACTTTTAATGGGACTGAGATAATATCTGCACGCTGTGCCTGTGCAGTGCTTCTGAGCCAGAGAGATGAAACAGGGCTTGTTCAGCTCTTTAAAAGAAGTGAATCGAGGAGAGATGTTTCACTGGAAAATTGTAGGTGTGTTTCAGAAGGAAATGCACAGATCCGTGATGTTCTGTATGTTGTCTGCAAACTGGCATGACACACTTCTGAAACTGGCTAGAGCTATTCAGACTGTTGTATTGGGCTGGGATAACAACAGCAGTGCTATGCATGAACTGGCAAAATAAAGCTTAAAGAACTGCCTTTCCATGGAGGGGAAATTTCAGCTCCAGTGAAAACTGACAAGGACCTGTATGGCTTGCAGGTTTTTTTCTGGGGGGGGGGTGCAGTTTATGAGAACGGATTTTCCTTGATCCCCTTACAGCCTAAAAATCTGTGGTTTTTCATATCTCATTAGCTTTTTATGTGTTTGTCATAAGCGGTTGATGTTTGCTTGTTTGTCACAAAGTTCCTATTAACCAGAAAATGGAAAAATAACATTTTTCTAGAAAAATGGTCCCAAAATTTGAATGATATTTTCAACATGTAGAGTCAAGAATGAGTGGGGTATGTGAAGGATTTTGTTTGTTTGTTTGTCTGGAGTAAATAACTGTGTAATTATAAGTCCATTAATTTCTCAAATTAAATACACAATAATTAAAATTTAACAGCAAGCTAGAAAAGATGATAAACACCACAGGCCTCCTTAGTTTTCCAATAATGAAAGTTTCACATACGCAAACAAAAATTTATTAAAAAGCACATGCACAAAAGGGTATGATTATGGATGGCATACTTCTCCATGAATTAAATAAAATCATCATCATGAATTTCAATAGGTTTTTTTCTTGGGGTATTTTGTTCTTTATTCTACTGAGGTCTTCTTGCATAAAGAGTCTACTCCTTGTTGTCCAAATCATCTTATAATTTTTTTAATAAATAACAAAAATGGGTTTTTTCAGTTCTGATGCTGCAGACTACTAGTTTCAGTTCTACAGGGATATGTTACTCCAAGAAATTTTTAAAAATCCCATTTGCTGACCAATGATGTTCTCTGTTCTCTCAAGGGTTTTCTCCACTTACTGCCAGAATCCAATTCTTCCACCTTCTACCACTCTTGAAAGAACCTATTTAATTCCTTTGGGAAGGGTGTTCAGTGTAAACACAGTCTGCACAACATCTGTGCATTGAATTTAAAGTTTCCACTAAAAAAATCACCCCTTTAACAGTTTGACTGCTGCCAAAGACAAATTCTTCTTTTCGTTATCATGACCCTATCTCCAGATTCATATTAAAGGTATGAAGAGAAATTTTTAGCCATACGTTAACTAGAAATAAATGCCTTCTGGCATTCATATGACCAGTCCAATATCTTATGTGTCAGAAACAATTTGCTCACATGTTTTGCAAGGGCAAGGAAGCATGAAATGACTTGTCCCTAGCATCATAGCAAAGGCAGGAGAGTCCACAGCTTATGCTGGATCTCTCATTTGCATTTCTAATAGCTGAATTCCAACACCATCAACTCTTCCTCCAAAATTATTTAGAATTGCCTGCAAACACTTTTGGTTTACTTTCTCACTCTTAATACAAAGGTGGACATTCTGTTTAATATGATTTCCAAGTTTCAAGTACCACTGTGTTTCTGCAGTCACTAGGATGCCATCCAAGTAATTCTGTGTAGCAGCTGCTCTGCACTGATTTAAAAAAAAAATACAGTGCTGAATTCCTTCATCCCAGGGCAACAAGTTACACTGGAATGATCCTGTCAATAACTAATGGCAAGGCAGAGTGACCACCCAGCACCACCTTCTGGTAAACAGGGACTGAGCTCGGTGAGCCCCTGCCCTCCTGTGATGAGCTGAGGGAAGGAGGCATTGATCCATGTCTGAGGAAAGATTAATTGCTCTTTTTTAATTCTCATAAATTTGTGCATTGCCATCTGTTTTCACTACAGCACACATATAACAGGGAAGATTATCCCTTCATTTTCTATCTCCCTGCAGTTCTGTTTCGCAGAGGCTGTTCCTCTGGAAGCTTGTGGGGACTTTAGTATGGATTGTGAGACCACTCTGCTTCTGGCCTTGACTTTAAGACTTGACTTTTGGACTCAGCACTGTTACCAGAGCTTGCTCCTAAGGCGAGCGTAGACATTTGCTCAATGAGCAGATCCCTGCTGACCGTGCACGCTGCTCAACACCCGACCTCTCTCACTTTCTGAGACCAGCTGGTGTAGCAGACTCCTGTAAAACTCCAGACCCCCACCTACTCCTCCTGCCTAATGCTCCCGTGTCTGCTGCCAGTGCCCAGCAGCTGGCAGCCCATCACGGGAGGGTATCCAATGGTCGGACACGGTCGCCCTGCACACCCAGCTTCACTCGGGCGGGGAGCTCTGCTCAGCCCCTCAGGGCTGTACTCACTGCAGTGGTAGCACCAATCTGTCAAAGCATGCTGAAGGTGCAGCCTTTTATACCATACTTTAGGCATAAAAATGCAAAGAATACAGCATTTTCTGTCTTACTGTATTACCGATAACTGAACTGGGGTGACCAGTTTTTGAAATAAAGAGCAGAGCTAACGCATTGCTTTAGAGAACTGAAAAATAGCAGTCGCATCGAAGAATCAAGTATCACAAGTACTGAGATCTTACCTTAAAAAACCCAGGTGGTGTGGCAAACTCTTTTTCAGTTATGCCTTTGCTCTGTCTAACTGAGAAACTGATGAAATTGCACATTAAATGAAATTCCATTTTTCAAATCCCAGTTCTAATGGTTTTGGGGTCTTTTAGGTTTGTAACAGACTCTGTTATTCTTTTTATCTACAACAGTAAATAAGGAGGTTTTTTTGTTTTGCTATACCTAGAGGTCTCACGAGCTTTATAAATAAAAAACATCTCTAGCATTGAAATAAAAGCAGCAAACTTTCAGTGTCTCATCATATCCAGGTATTTTGTTTTTAAGTTATCTGATCCCACCTTGAAGAGATGAGGTTTATTCGCAATTAAATTAAGTAAAACAGAAGATAAAGCCCCAACAGCAGACAGGTCTTCAATTTGTGTGTGCCTCAAATAAGAATCACAGAATCAATCTTTGGGTTGGAAAAGACCTCTGAGATCATCAAGTCCAACCTATGACCCAACACCACCCTGTCATCCAGACCATGCCACATCCAGTCTCTCCTTAAACACCCTCAGGGATGGTGACTCCACCACCTCCCTGGGCAGCCCATTCCAATGCCCATTCATTCCTTCTGTGAAGAAATACTTCCTGATGTCCAACCTAAACCTCCCCTGGTGCAGCTTAAGTCTGTGTCCTCTTGTCCTATTCCTTAATTTGTTTTGCTTGTGTACATAGCTTTTGCTTTCCTTATTAAATTGTCTTTATCTCAAACCATGAGTTTTCTAACTTTTCTATTCCTCTCCCCCATCCTGCTGGGGAGGGACTGAGCCAGTGGTTGCATGGTACTTAGTTGA
Organism: Machaerirhynchus nigripectus; assembly: GCA_013397975.1. NCBI lineage: Eukaryota > Metazoa > Chordata > Aves > Passeriformes > Dicruridae > Machaerirhynchus > Machaerirhynchus nigripectus. The sequence continues at coordinate 155,750 of VZRQ01002796.1, read as the reverse complement.
TTACTGGGGTTAAACCATAACATGATACTTGGAAACAAACATTTCATGACACTTGGAAAAACATTTTTTAAAGGCTTTTACAGCTCTCAACACACTATGTTACTCACATTGCATTGGATGACCACAGGTGCAAGGAGCAGCAGTCAGCAGCAAAGTGCATCAGGGTAGGCCAACTTTTAGAATTTTTAGTTGAGAAGAAAAAAGGATCCTTTAGCACAAACTACACTCTACCCTGACCTTTGTACATTTTATACTCTCTCTTCCTGTTGTTCTCTGTTTAGCTATTAAAATTTAGCCTTGAAAAAAATTATATATACAGAAAATTTTGCTGTTTTTCATTATGTACTGAACCTGAACCTTGGTGAATTTTGTACTGCAGCAGCATCTGACTCTATATGCCTCTGTTGCACTGCCATAGCACCCAATGGCATCCTCAGGAGCTTCCTGTTCAAAATCAGCTAGTTCAGCCCTCAAGGCATCTATATGGACTCTCCTAAAGCATCAGCCTATGACACCTCCCCTGGTCTTGTTGGTGAACACAGCAGGGCCTTTGGGAGAGGATCTGACTCTTTCTCCTGTGTCAAGATCCTGTGAGGGGGAAGATGAGCTCCTTCCAGCTGCACCTGAAGAAGAACCATGCTATTTTTCAGTTACAATATGAAACGTACTTTTATACAAAGATCCAAGAAAGCAAGAGAAGGTCACACATAATCACACTCAAAACCCACCAGTCATCCCTGAGAGCCAGATGCACTGTGCACTATGTTACCATATAAAGCACAGTGAAATTTTATAAATCCTGCCACTAAGAAACAAGATTCAATCCCAGTTACTTCTAGAAGGGTCTTTCCTCTTTCTCCTTGTTTTGTTGGACACTTATTCCATTCTCTACATGACTTAACAGTAGACTTCCTTTCCTATTCTCAGGAAAGGAAAAATTGTTCACAGGTAGAAAGCAAATGCTCAAGAAAGTCAACCCTGAAATGCAGTCAGCAGGCTTGAGCAGGGATAGGAGCTAGGAAACTGCTGGAACTATTTGTGCAGAGAAAAGCCTTTAAGATTACACAAGCTTAGGATAAACCATTGGGAACAGAAGTCAATTTTATCCCTTTTTTCGGTGATCTGGAATTTTACTCCTACATTATAGAGGAGAAAACAGCTATCTATGTATTTTATTTGTTAACAGCAAATGAAACAACCCTGGCTCCATGCCATAGAGATAACTGCTCTGGCTTGCTCTTTTCTGAACTAGATACTTGTCTATCAAGCAACACAAGCAGTGCACATCAATGCCAGCCCATTTTCAGCAGAGTCCCAGAACAGCTGGCATCCCTATACCTGAGCAAGAACAGGTGACCAAACAAATGATTCATCCTTCCACCTCTTCCGATTAACTGGATAACTGACTCTTCACCAGATAACACAGAAACTGCTGCTGCCAAAGGCGGTGAAAGATGGGAGAGATGAATTAAAGAATTTCAGTGAGAAATGGAAAAACCTCTGCCTATAACCATCTACCGGAAGAAGAAATGGCATTGGAAAACGCTTTCTCATGCCTCTGCATGCTATCATAAACCAATGCTTGCTGAAAGGCATTCAGAGTGAGCTTTTAAATGATTTTAAGCTTTATTGCATATTGCCCTGAAGATATCTTTGTATGACATGGCATAAGTTTGTTTCCCATGACATTTATTTTAATTCCTACAATGTGACAGCTTGCCATTGCATCTGCAGTGCAACTCAAGAATGGAGCAAAGTGCAAATAAATGTTAATGTGTCATATGCATACAACAATTAAATTTGCTGCTGGCAGCATAATTTGAAGCATTATTCAGGAAACGTCTGGTCATGGCCCCTATCAAAAATGTCAGTCTGCTGTAAAGTATTTGCATGTACGTGAACAGAAATAAAAACGCAGACTTTTTAAAATTAGTGGTTGGGATATGCTTAAACTTTTTAACTTACTGCTACTGACACCAGCATACACTTTCTAATCTTGACAAAACCAACCTTTATTAATGTAATATTGAACAATATACTTTATCCTGCAAACAAGATGGGCTTCAACCATTAGAATAGTTTAAGATCCAGAATGTTAATTTTTCTTTTAATTTCAGAATTTTACCTCAAAGTTGAGAAAATTTGGGTCAAAAAGAGTAAGTACTCAAAAAGAGTAACTACAGTAAGTTTAGCCACAATCCATGTATCCACTTTATGTTAAACAGACTTTTTGTTCAGGAAGTGTCTCCTAAAAAAACACACTTGTTGATGTCTGACTGGTTGATACCTGACTTCTGATGAAAGTCTATTTCAACAAAAACATTGTTGCCACTGCAAGGTATGTCTTTGTAGAAGCAGAAGAAAGACGTGATGTGCTGGTATAGCCAGTAGAATATACAGTCTCAAAAGCTTTCTAGTAAGATTGAAGCAATTCTTCCTGTTAACCTCAAGTAAGACTATAAATCAAGGTCCACAGTGTTCAATATGCTGAATTTGAAACTTACAAGGAAGTTACTGGGGAAATTTTAGGGGAGGATGATCCAGCAGCTTTAGCCCTCCTTTCATGGAGGCAATGGAGAGGTCCCCAGTATGCTCACCCTGTGTCCTCTGACAGTGAGGGTATCACCACACCCCTGGTATGGACCTGTTCACTGTAACTGCTGCAATACACTGCACTGGTCAGATACGTACCTACTGATACCATCAAATCAAAAGTTTTCAGTCTTGTCAAGACAGAAGTAAGTGTTAATATTTTTCTCAATGGCTTTTGTTGGCACAATAAACTTATATAGTGTCAGCTATACTTTAGATACATGTGTGTCCATGTGTCCTATAAGCTTGTGTATAGGTGTATGTGTTTGCCCAGGAGGATCTTTCATCCAAGCTTTTTCAAGTAGCAATTGCAGGACATATATATATATCTTTATTCAGTTGGTTCTAATGTTGTTCTAAACAAAGCTAAGTGCAGCCAGCAAGCTTAGATCCATAAATGTACATCAAAGGTGTCTGTATAATATTTATTCCTAACTGGCTATGTTTAAAGGTTTTTTATTTATCAATGTTGTGGCATTTTAAGTTAAAACCCATCTAGCTGTGTATAGTTCGTGTGGGTTTTGTCTGTACTATGGTGGAACTCTAATTACAGTTTAAGGTTTTCAATACACCGGTTTCACAGAATGGTTGGGTTTGCAAGGGACCACTGGAGATATCTAGTCCAACCCCCAGTTTCACTAGTGTGATCTCTGTTTCAGGAAAAAGGTGGTAAAACAGTATTTTCAATGTACAGTATTTTCAATCCAGGTAAAAGCACAACAACCTTACAAAGATACAACCGTTGATTTCTGTCTGTGGCACATAGGCAATAAAGGCCATTCAAATGGATCAGGTCAGCAGAGCTGGGCACAAGGTGACTTGCATTTATTGATTAAGGAATCTCATTCAAGAGAGATCCTCATAACTTGTTGAATTTGAGATTCTAAAATTTATTACCTAGTGACCTTAACTTTGCTTTGCCCAGAGAGAGAGGGCAGATATAAGCACTGTGCGGGAGCATATTTGAGAACAGCAAGGGGGTTCAGACCCCAATTCCAACACTCAGGGGAAGGTGAGGCTGGAAAGCTGCACAGGCAAGAGACACTGCCAGCTTCCCACTGACAATGAGCTCAGAACAATTCCATTAGACTGGGAAAAGTCTCAAAACAAGAAACCCTCAAGTCAGTGCTAGTGAAAGTCTTCCAGTCCTTGGAGGGTAAAAAAATAGATTAAATGAAGATTGCCATATAATTTACACCTTGATATTACTAGGAAATTTTGGGACATTCAGTCACTGAAAAGCATTAACCAAAATGCCTCTTTCCAGCAGAGTACTCTGCAACAGAGGAGGTGGATAGCCTCTGGGTGCTGAGGCTGGCATGAATGGAAGAGACTTTAACCCAGGATTGAGGGAGAAAGTTGGCAGGTAGTAGTGTAGTCACCATACTTGGTGCTAATGTATAGCCAAGAAAAATTCTGTTTAAATGATGGCAATAAAAGAGCGTCAAATCCCAGAGGCTGTGCATCCTGTAGAAAAAAGTTTGTAGTAATGGTTAGGAACGTGGTCAAATGTGCAATATTCCCAGGCAGCTATACATAAAATCCTGCACCTCATCCACACAGATTCTGGGATAAAACCTGTAGAAACACATCATATGCATGGCTGTCTTTTCCTTAGCCATAGTCCCATTCACAGCAATGGCACCATATTCCACTCAGAGTTGCCTTGCTTGAAACACACAGTATTCCTGGGAGCGTTGTGCCATTCATTTCAGTTTTCATTCTTACATTCACAACAGCATCACTGCACCCCTCCTGGCTCACTCCAGCAGGCAGCTCTGCCCTTGGAGCCCCGCATGCAGCCAGGCCCACCCCCAGCTATCAGTGTGGCAGTGCTGCCCTGCCTGATCCCTTCTGCAAACACTGGCACATCACTCAGCTTTCAGGATACTGAGCAAGGGCTCAAACAAGCTTCAGACACAGGAGCCTTTGAAGCTTTGTGCAGGAACGGGAGAGGGTGTCAGTGAAAAGAAAGGAGTGTGACCTCCTTCAGTCTCTCACCCTGTGGGCACCAAGGCAGAACACGCATTAGCCTTAGAGTGTACTGAATTAATTCGTACAATTGTGGCTCATAATGTTTTCATGGTGCTTTACGTACATTGTTCCTGAGGTGCCCTAAAGCAACACACATGTTCTAGCGTAGTCTGCACCTTTAAAGGCAGTTACGAGAGCATTGGTGCATCCGCTCCCTGTTGTTCCAGTCAGAAGTAAGGAACAGATAGCTGGACCTTGCAGGGGTTCCTTATGGTCTTTCACCCAAGCGATGTGCATCAGATCTCACCATTTATATTCTAGCAACAAACTGTCACAGGGCACAAATAAATGCCTTTGATGTGTCTAACTCCCAAGTTGATTAAAACAGGTGAAGAGTAAAAAACAAATATCCAAATCACAGCTCAGCTGTCGGAGGCTGTGATAGATCTCATACCTCATGACACATCAGTTTTCTAAGTGATCTGACACCCCAGCAGGTGTGACACATGCCCGTTCTGTGATTCCCCAGTCTTTGGGACAGTTGTTCAAAAAATTCTTTGGATTTTCATTTGCATGGTGTGTCAAACAAAGTAGAGTATTTGGATAGTTATCTTTCGTTAGGCAAAGAAAGTAGGTGTTTCCTCTTCAGTGGGTAGCATCCTTTCCATTCATTGCTCACAGAACTCACCTCAATAAATGTGGAAGCTGAAGGTGTGGGAAGCTGTTCCTCTCAGCCTGGGTACATGAGCAGGGACGTTCCTTGCCCTCCTTGGGTGTGGCCCATGTGGATGGGACGACAAGTGACCTTTATCTCATTAACACTGGCCATATTTGTCTTTTGCTCATATTTGTCTTGTGCTTCTACCAAGTCTGATTGTTTCTATTTAACACAGCCCAGTGACTTTTGAGGGGTTCCATGGAGCTTCACACTAAACCAACTCTTTTGGTTGGTTCAGTGTGAAGTTTCATCTTCATTTTTATCCCCACAGCATATGAACTGATGGTTTGATCAAGGAACAAGGTGGCACCTGATTTTTCTAATTGTCACAGTAAAGAGCCTTTGAAAGACTCACCTTTTCACAAGGGAAAAAAAAAAGAGCAGGAAGCAACCTTTTCATTAATTAGGCTGGGGGAACAATTAGTAAAACTAAAGAAAGCAGTGGAAAACTCTTTCCATTTTCAAGTGTCTCTTTGCACCACTTCTCATGAAATATTTCAATACATTTGTTTTGTCTCCATGAAGGAAATGGTGGATCTCCAAAGCTTTCTGCTCACATTAGAGAATTTGCTGTAGAAAGAAAAAAATCTTTGTTTCTCACTTTTTTAGTTCAAGTTAACTGTTTTTGAAAAGCCTGGTTTTTACTTCTGATTAAAGCGTCTCTAAAATTCTTAATCAATCTGTATATTTCTGTCCTCTTGAGTTGCAATTACTGTTCTCCTTATTTAAAAGAAATTTATTTAAAATAAGTCCACTATTTCAGAAAATAATTTGTAAAAGAAGGACCTGATATTTTGGAGATCAAATACCTGAACTGAAATCCTGTCTTTCTGAAAGTCAGTGAGAATTCTACAGGGGTACAAAAGTTCTTGTAAACAGGACAGTGAACAATGAATGTTTGAACCTCATCCCTTTGAAAGATACAGGGGAGACCTCTTCTGAGCCTGCTTTTCAACCTTCCACTTCAGGAACAGAGGCTGACACCCTTAGACACAGAATCTCTGAAATCCTTTTAAGTGAATATGATGGGAACAGATACTACCTGATGAGTGCTGTGTCTGAACATAACACATATGTTTGTTATTCCTGCTCTAGGTAGTGTGGGATTATAGATTGCACACTCTAGTCTTACTAGGTTCAGTTTTTATCACTTAAATCAAAGTTGCTGCCACAATAACCCCCCATAAAAATTCCCTCATCCTATTCCATAGAATAGTTATTGCTCTTGTTATCTCTCTGTTCACTTCTCAGGAAGATGTTGCATGTTATCTCTTTTAAATCTGTGTAGTGGCACAACCTGCAATGATGACAAAGACTAGAAAATTACTTCTGGTCCCCATCTTCAGTACACACACAATAGAGTTGTGTAGTAGCTGTAAGAAAGACAAAGCACAGGGCTGATTGACCTCACCATCAGAGGACAAGGCTGTCATAGTTTCCAAGCTGATTCCTATTTAACTAAAAACCAAGAAATTCTACCAATTAATATAAACTTTAAGACCAACTTAAAACTTGTCTGCTTATGGCATTTCTTCCGTTTCTTTTCCAGCAGGCCCTGGGGTTTTGGCCCTTGGTTTCATAATGATGTCAGGTTGTATAAATTCATTTTCACTTTTCAAAGGAAAAATTCTGTCAAGGCTGTCAGTCAAAAGGTAATTTGAGTGGTTCTGTTCTGCTTCTGCCTCTCTCCTGCCTCTTTAAAATACATCAAGTCAAGAATACACAATCCAGCTGAGGATTGTGTATATGACAAAATTGTTTAATATTGTGCATATACATAATTTTTTATTATAATTTTCCGGAATTTTCTCTACTATCCCTGAATATTTTTAAACATCTCAAATTATGTCTTATTTGGTAATGACTATGAGTTTCCCCTTTTGAAGATACTTCAACAGTAGGATCCTAAATCTAATCTGTGTTTCTTGCCTTGTCCGAGAATATTGTAAACAGCCAGTTTCATCTCATAGGAAATCAACTTAAAAGAAACAACTGCAGAGAAGTTCCTTTTAGATGTGTAGTAAGGTGTTCTGCAGAAAGAAAACTGTAACCTCACTTTTCTCTTAGCTGGAAGGTAGTGGAGTTTGCAGTGCATGAATATAGTGCTTGTGAAGGCTCAGCCAACCGAACTTGTATTTTCTCCCTCCCAGTGATAGCTGTGTCTGAGGGAAACCAGGTCAGCTCCCTCTGTTCCTCTGGCAGGTGAACAACTTGTTCCATCCTTTTTCCGTTGTTTGTTTGGAAATCAAAAGGAGCAATTTTCGGAGAGGAAGCTGATCGTGTATGCATTAATCATAGCAGTTTGTGGAGGAATCTCCCCTGGGGCTGTACAAGGGGAGGAAAAGCAAGTTACCTGCTTCAGGAAGCAAGCCCTTTGGGACATTCTGCAAAGGCAAGTCAAGGCAGTCACCTTGCTGGTGAGGGTAGGTTGAGGAAAACCTTGCTGTAACACACCCCAGCAGTGGGACTTGGAGGAAGCTATGCAGGACAAGAGTTTTCAGAGTATTTCTGCACATAATAGATACAATCAGGGGCCACTGGGATTTTCCAAACCATTGGAGCAACTCAGGTGCTTTACACCTGCTTACTGGAAATTCCTATCTTTTTCTGCTGCTTCAGAACATGTAAATCTGTCTGATCATCTGAGCATTATGTACACACAAATTCCCAGAGCTAAGAGGGAAAGAGATGGTCCTAGAAACCTTCCTTGGACGTAGAGCCAAGGTAACAGGCCAAAATGCAGTTGCACCAAGGTAGCTTGCTCAGCTAAGTGCCCCATTGCCACAAACTTTGTGGCAGGTGAGGGGACAGCTTGAGAGAGTTTGAAGAAATACCATCAGTCCCTATAGGGACTGAGGGGAGGGCACAGCACTAAAAGAAATGCAAGTCTCAAGTATGTATCAGCAGCTTACAAATTAAAAATCAAAATTGAAAGCTCAGTATTCCTCTCTAGGTTCAAGTGGTCCAGGTATCCTTCTCTTTCACACATCACACACAGTTGTCATGTACGTTCTTATGGCACTTGAGGACATGGTTTGATGGTGAACATGGTGGTGGTACTAGGTTAACAGTTGGACTTGATGATCTTAAATGCCTTTTTAAACCTCAACTGTTCTATGATTCTGTGATTCTAGATCCAATAGAGTATACCTGAGTGGTGACAGTCTCATTTTTTATCACCTGCACAAAATTATTTCCATTCATTCTTCCATATTTCTATTATGTCATTCTTGCTTACCTTCATTTTACCCTTTGGCTTCCCATCATGCTTTTTTGCCAGTGCCGTAACACAGCTGTAAAACCCTAAGTTTAGAATAACACAGTGAATAGTATTAGTGTTAGGGGCTGGTAAAAAAAATAGTTCAAAATATGTTCTCTGGGAGCAAGAAGAGGTGTATTTTCTGCCATTATCATAGCTGACAACTACTCTAACCTCACAATTCCTGACTACTGAGAGAGATGCCACCACATTACGCCCTGCAGAGTCCCCTGGTATGGATGAGGGATTTATGGTTGCTGAAAGAATCACTGTCAAAGACATTAGCAAAAGTGGTGTTAATATGAACTTGTAAAAGTGCAACTTAATAAAGTTTGATGAACGTTGATGGCAAAGTTCACTCTTTTACTTCATAGATGAAACATACAAAGGAAAATCAAGTTAGAATCGAGCTAGAATATTTTACACAGAGACCAAAGAGTCAAAAGGATAAGGAAGACCCTCCCTTTTAGTCATGACCCTTGGACTGGGCACCCTAAACACCTGATGGAGCTAAGGTGAAGCTAGGTCCCATCTTAGTCTCAGACCTGGGCAATGATTTCTATCTAAAGGAATTAGCTACACGGTTATCATTGTTATCGATTTAGCGTGCTCTCAGCCACTTCCCAATGATCTGTTGTGAATAAGGCACCTCTCCACCTAGGGTAAAGAAGATCTTTCAGTTCCCAGGTAAGGTATCTCAAAGCTTGAGAGACATCCCAGCTCCAGGGGAAAGTCACTGGTGTGCAGTCCAGTTGAAATACAGAGAGAACTTATACAAAGATGTCGTTAGCAGAAGGACTCTCTGCCCTAAGGAGCAACGTTGAGAGGCATCCCAAGGGTAGATCACTGCCCCTCAGCCAGAGTGCCTGACAGGGAGAGCTCAAAGGCAGCTCTCAGTCTGTAACAGTTACGGGATATGAGGTTTGCTTCTGGTCGGATTGCATACAGTGGGAAAGGTGTACATGACACTCCTTGTACCCTCATCTTTCTTCACAGAAGCTTGAAAAAGCCACCTGCTATTAATGCATTAATGCACAATCAGGGTTCCAAGCTCATGTGCACCGATGTTCTCTGTGTCATGGCTCCTTTGTGGGTTTCCTAGAGGAGTTCTTGGCCCAGCTACAGCAAAGGCCTTTGCCTCCTTTGGAGCCTGTACCAAACTACAGCTCATTTGGCAAAGGGGTCAAGTGCATCCATTGCAGCCCCTTGCCACCACCCTGCACCACCCTGCACTGATTACAGCAGCACTCCTGGGAAACCACAGAGATCCAGTGTTCACTTGGACTTCAAAATACCTTTTCTTTTTTTCTTTTTTTTTTTTTAAATATGTTTGAAGGTGCCCTTTTAATTGTGCGTGATCACATATAACCACTGTTTCAAGATTGCTGTGGTTTCATATCACCATTAATCAATGCAACACATATTAAGTAAGTACTTCGTTCTGCTTTTGCATGATTTATTAGGCCTTCCTTCATTAATGTGTTTGATCAGAAAACTAATTAAACAATGAACTGTGACAGTAATACATACTTTGCATCCATTATTAAAAACAGGTTTCTTGGAATAAAAATGTGGTAATGAACACTTGAGTTACCGTGGGCTACACTTTATTTCCAATTATCTGAACTGTTATTAACACTAATCCTTGGCTTTCCCGTTTATTAGCAAGCTAGATATGACAGTGTTAAAGACAAGCATGCTGAGTTTATTTCCAACACTAATACTTTAAATACCAGCAAGTAGGGAATAACTTCCAAGAGGTGAATTACTATACAGGTACAGTCTATATATTAACATCTGCTTTTTTTGAAACAATGTAAGGCCTCATTTTTCATCTTGATTACCAGTCTCTGAGTATACTCATAATGCATCTGGAGTTTGCTGTGTTGAACATGAAGATATTAGTAATGTCTTCACGGATAAAGCAATATTTAGTTCTACCTAACAGAATTATCACTGTTGTGGTTTTGCCCAGGAGAGAAAGTTAAATTTTTCACAGTACCTGTGAGGACCCAGAGCCTGGAGCAGTGTGGGTGTGTCTGGGTTGTTATTCTATCCCACTCACATCACTGCCAGGGACAGAAGTTAAGGGACTCTCGTTTCTTGGAAGAAGAGCTGCATTAAGGCTGTTGTGGTTTAAGAATGGTATTCCTCTATTTACCATTTTCACCTAAAAGAAAACCACAGCTGCTCTCCTCCCTCCTCCAGTGACAGAGACTAGAGGCAGAGATTACGGGTTGAGAAAAGAACAATTTACAGCAACAAGATAAGAAAAACAAACAGCAATACCAACAACATTAATAACAAAAGTGTACAAAGGAGGTGATTTACATGCAAAATGTTCACTGAGGACCCCACAATGGGCAATGGAAAGTGCTTCCCCCTCCTGCCATGCTTTTCTCAACCTGAAGCCACTCCCTTCTTCCCAGAAGCAAGACTATCTTATTCCCACTACCCAGTGGTATAGAATAACAACCTAGACATGCCCACATGGCTCCAGGTTCCACCCCTTCAAGGCTATTGCCAAATATTAACTCTGCCCTGGCCAAAACCAGGACATTATTTTAACAAATTTCAAAGCTGTTTGCTTACTTAGTCTTTGGAATACATTTTTCTTGCACCACTGCCATTCATTTTCCTATGGTTTATTGAGCCTGGTTTATGGCAGTCAGATTACCCCTGATGTCAGATATTCAGAGCTCACAGACAGCAGGGCTGCTTACCTGCCTGAAATTCATTCCACTCGCATTCCACCTTCTCAAACTGAGAATAGCACTCACGGGACATAATCTGCGTTTTTTTCCTCACAGTTATTTCTGAGGAGAGTCTCTCATCTATTTGTGTAATGAAAGAATAAGAATATATAAAAATAACTATCCCACACCCCTAAAGAGGGAAGTACTCAGTATCACTTTTCATTACATGCCACATTGCTATTTAAAGGCCCTCCTCCCTGTCGTAGTTGGGTATTCAGAGAGTAATCCAGCAAGATGGTTTGATTCCTCAAACCTGAAACCCAGATTGTTTTGAGAAATACTGCATCCCTGGAACCATGCATTCATATGGGCCTTATTAAAATGTACAATTTTAAGAAGCAGTTTCCCCTTTATTCCCTTGTTCATCCAACTGTAGCTTTAGCATTCTACACCATCATTTGGTAGTTGGGAGTGAATTTCCTCAGTGACACTTTCAGATACTGCTCAGATCATCTCCCAGATGAGGCTGGCCGTGAGCTGATTAGCTTCTCGACCAGTAGGACACTTGGAGCAATACATTTCAGTAATGGGTTTTAGCTTGTGCCAGGGAAAGTGAGTACTCCAGTGAGAGGGAGTTTCCCACCTTTCCTGTAATCAGCTGACAGTGTACCGTTGCCATCTAACTTACAGAAGGCACACTCGCTCCCGTCTGGGGGAGTTAGTGAGGTACCTGCCTGCATCTCTCCCTCACTTCTAGCTGACAACCACACAATATGCAAATCCCTGTGCTCTGATGGAGGAAGATAAGCAATAAGAAATCATCAGTTTGTAATCAGTGTGCATTTCTTACAAATTCTGTTTCTGAACAGACATCCACCTTCCCCGCTGCACTCAGCTGAGTGTAGCAATGATCCTCCTCTAAATAACTACTTAGTCTCTTACCAGGTCCTACTTTCCTCTTTTAAACTGGTGTCTCACTAAGAGAAAGATGCCTCTGTCTTTCTTCTGTCTTATGCAGAAGCCAGAGCACACATACCCTACACATGCAAGAAGTATGTAAGAGCCATGCATACTTCTGTGTGTGTTAAAAATAAATGGGCTGCTGTTTTGAATAAGAGAAGAATTTTAAATTAAAATTGTTTTGAAATTCATTGATTCATTTCACTGTTAATCCCATACCTTTTAAGCTTTTTCTCATTATGAATTTAGAAATATATATATTCTACATATAGTCTCTGTTTCAACTGAAAATTTTAACAAGATACAATCAGTAACACAGCTCAACCACCAATTTTCATTTTACCAGAACCAGACTTTTATCTAGAAGTCTCTAACAGATTTCATTTCATTAGAGTATATAGTGCAAGTACCAGGATGTTTTGAAGCATTCTGATGTTTTGCTGTAACATGCTTAACATTTAGATTATACACTACTAGATAAAAACACTTTTTCAGAATTTACTATACCTGCAGTATGGTAAATATATCATACAAACTTTGTGGGCTTTCCTGGTCTTTATACAGCCTCACAGCTCCCGATATTGCATGTTCTAGAAATTGTCATTAATTGTGATGTAGATAAAAGAGCACTATTATCTGCAGGGAGGGGAAAAAAAAAAAAAGAAAACACAAATAAGCCCTAAAACTTCTTTCACGCAAGACACACAATCCTTTTACTTAAGCAAAGATAATTTAAGGACACCATTAGCTGTTATCTGAGATAGGCTTAAACGTCAAACTGCTATGAAAAATTAACTCTGATAAGTAGGCAGACATGCCTCTACCTGACCCACAGCACTCACTTGTTTCACTTTCCCCACAACTTGCTGAGTCATTAACTAACCCTCCTTCTGCATTATCAGCTCGCAGCCTCGGGCTGAGCTTTCAGGCCCATGTGCCTTTTGAACACTGTTGGCATTGTACTTCAGAAAGTTATCTCGGGCATTTCATGAAGGTCTGAATGCAGATATTTTCCCCAAGTGGATGCTGGAAACAGAATGCTTTGTTTTATCATATGCCAACTTAGCTACAGCCCACACTCCCTGTGCAGACCTCTGAAAGGGATTTTAGTTTGTAATATACTTTACAGTTCAGTCAGAGCTCAGAGGCCACAGATCTGCACACCTGTTTCTATTATGGGCAATGTCAGAGATCCCTTTAAGATGATGTGTATTTATGCCTTTACTGCAGGCCTAGGCATGGACCCTCAAAGCCAAAGCAATTTCACATTGTCCTGTCATTGTCCAGCTTCATTGAACTGTTAAAGTAAAGCTTACTAAATTCTTCTAGCTGCCTTGGGAAATGGAAGAATGTGGTGAAAAGTTTTTCAAGGGAAATTCTAATGCTGAATATTTAATGAGTATTTGTCAACAAGTTTCCGAGCTACAGACATGATGGAGAATGACACGCTACAGAAAAAACAGTCACTGAACAGTCAGAGAAGACCACACATAGAGGTCAGATCATGGCAGAGTGCTTCTGCCCTGCCAGTTGCCCAGAAGAACATCTGCTCCAGAACCATGTTGCTCCAGAACCCCTGTCTCCGTGGGAACATCTTCCTCTTGAATCTGTTTTAACTCAGTATTATTTTGTCCTAGATTTTGTTTCTGCCAGTACCCAACCTGACCATGCAAGAACCGACTACCCAAAGGCACTAGAAGAGGTGATTTATCCTTCTCTGCAATGAAAAAACCATCAACTTGTTGACAGAAAACTAAAGGTGGAATGTGGTTTAAATTTCTGTCTGCATTTTTCTAATTACTGCAGCATATTGCAGCTGAATGACTGATGAAACAGCAGAAAGAGGAGTTTTAAGGCACATTCACTAAGAAGAGTGGTTAGAAAGAGACCACTTAAAATGAAAGTGTAGGAGATGCTAGTTTGCTAGGCATTGCTTTCACACAACTGCTTTGTAAGTCCTTGTTTTTCTCCGAAATGTTTGCTGATGAGATTTTAAATTACAGTGCTTCCACCAGTTATAACTCATCTCCTCACCTATGGGAATTCCTGCTTGGTGGATATCCCTCCAGGGTGGCAAATAAGTTGTGCAGCTGAAGATCCATGGACCTCAAAGATCTCCCATACTCTCACTCTTCTCTGTCTGCAGCAGGAAGGGAAGTGTCCACACACTGTTTCCTGCTTTCCTGTCAGACTAATTCCTTGCCTTTGAAGACAGGCAGCTCTAAATTATAGTAGACTTGCTGCTACTTCAGAGTTACTTGTGTAGCAGTCTGGGCCTCAGTCTGCATCAGAGTGGCAGAACAAATGTCTGTACTTTTTTTCCTGACTACACAACGTACTGCTTGAGCACAAAGACAGTCAGCCTTCTGTCACTACACAGAAGACATACAGACTCACTTAAAAAACCAAAAAAATGCCCAATTTTACAGTTATTTGCAGGAACATGAAGATCCCACAGATATAAACCAGCTGCTGTACATTGATATTTCAGCCTTCAAAGAGCTCGTCTTCCTTCTATATTGACACACTTCCCATGCTGGGAAGCTTTAGATGGATTATTTATGCCTTTCCAGTGTCCCATTAGATTCCACAATGTCGTGTACTACAGGAAGGAAAAAATGTGCTGGTTTTGGAGTCAGACTAGGTTTTTCTCAAAGGACGGGAGAAATAATGTTCTCCAAGAACAGCATTTTCTTACTGAATTATCCTGAAGCAATTGTGCTGCAGACACGACTCTAATTAGACATTGTACTTTTTAAGTCATTACCACTCTGACAGCTACTCAACCATCATTGAAGGCAAAATGCAGATGTTGCTGGGGAATGCCTGCATTCTTCAGACCAGACTTGATCCCATCCTTTTTACCATGGTACAGTTGAGAGTAATGTATGCTTTTGTATCTCAAGTAAAGCTGTCAGTTTTCATCCCAATGAATGGGTGTCAACACTGAGGCAAGCAATTTTTGCATGCATACCATTTTATCAGCTATTCTTCAGAATGGAAAACAAAGCATATCACTCAAAAGTGAGTGTTTTAGAAAGAACCATCAGACTAGAGTCAAACCAACAATAGTTTCTAAAGCCAAAGGTATTTTATTTGACCAAAACCAACCAAGCCCCCTTTCCTTTTCATTTCTGTGCACTTTTTTAACGTGCTCAGAAGGTTGTGTGTTCTAAAACACATGTAAGTAAAATATGTATAATGCCATCACGCAGTTGTCGGAACTATTTAGAGAACAGAGAATGGAAGTCCAGACTAAATAGGACATATTCTAGGCCATGGAAACTGAAGTATGAGGAATTTTAGGCAGATATCCACTGTAGGAAGAAGCTTGGCCCCTGAGAACTGGTCTGTCACCCTGCTGTTAGCTCCTGAGGCAGACAACACCAAAAAGATGCCTGTGTATTTTCAGGACCCAGTAAATCCGACTGGAGTACGCTCTCTCCTGTCTGGTCCTAGGGAAGGTGATCACAGTTCCATACAAATTTACTGGCTACACATGAAACAGAGAAGGTCAGTGAATTTCACTTCAACATGTACCAAATACATACTTCTAATATGTACTTTCTAATATGTACCACCAGCACCTGAGAAGAAGGGGGCCATAAGGAAGGCAAAGATTCTTTGCCAGGAGGCATTTTAGGTCTGTAAGATAAAAATGTGAACAGAGAGTACCTGTGCCTGAAAGCAACACAGCAGTCTGCCAGCTGCCTGGCACATCCGAGGGCAGGTCCAGCACTCCTCAGCAGCAGCAGCAGCAGCAGCAGCAGCAGCAGCAGCAGTGGTTTTCTGTACACTTCTGCAGCCCCACACACACCTGCAACATGCTGGATGCACACAGGCTGCTCACCCAGAAGACTGTGCCACAAACATAAAAAATGAACCTGCAATTCACACAGAGCAAAGTATCTCTTTCATGTTACCATCAAATGTGCTCTGCTGAGTAAGAGTAGAAAGGACAAGCCACCTGAAAGAGGCAGCTGATCCCAAGCTTGCTACTCAGAATGTTTTAATGTGTGCCTTCTTTTAGACTCTTTCACCTCATTTTGGAAAAATTTGTATCACACAACCCCCCGGTATTTTCTTTCTAAATATAGTGTAAATTTTCTTTTTAAATGTAGTGCAAATTTTCTTGAGTATATGAAAGGATATAACTTCATCTCTGTTACTGTATTTCACTGAATTTACGTGACTAAAATATTCAAAGCAAATGTAGAGTGTCTGAAAGCATTTGGGTTTTTCTGAACATATTTTGTCGTACTTAAAGGAAAAAAATCTTATCCAAGATTTATTCAGACAATTTCATGAGGAGCAGCTGAGGTAATTTGGTTTGTTCAGCCTGGAGGAAGGAGACAGAGGGGAGACCTCACTGTGGTCTTCAACCTCCTTGTGAGGGGAAGTGAGAAGTAGGTACTGATCTCTTCACCCTTCTGACCAGTGACAGGACCTATGGGAGCAGCATGAACCTGAGTCACGGGAGGTTTAGGCTGGATATCAGGCAAAGGTTCTTCATCCAGAGGGTGGCTGGGCACTGGAACAGGCTCCCCAGGGAAGTGGTCACAGCACCAACCCTGGCAGAGTTCCAGAAGTGTTTGAACAATTCTCTCAGGAACATGGTGTGATTCTTGAGGTGTCCTGGGCAGGGCTAAGAGTTGGACTCTGTAACCCTCGTGGGTCCCTTCCAACTCAGGATATTCTGTGATTATGGGAAATAACTGAAGTTATTTTCACCAGGTACTTCTAGTATGTACTTCTAATTTTCTTTGGAATGTCAGACTCAGAGAATTAACTGTAAGCATTCCAGACATCTTTTCACATTCAGTGTTCAAGAAATCTGTATTTTTCTGAGTGCTGTACTTCAGAGATACTCTTCAAAGGAAGAAAGGAGTCCTTACAGGTCTTCAGGTGCTTATGGTATTGACAGTTCTCAAGGTTAAGTGCTGAAGTCTGAACATAAGCAATAGCAGAAAAGAAAATATGTTCTTCACTACTTTCTTCACTTGTACCTCTACAATTTTCAGTGCCCCTAAGAAAATAGTCTCTTTAGCTTTTTGTCCATTCCTTTTGCAACTATATTACAGTTACTACAACTGTAGCTACTTTTAGAACTCACCAAAGAGCAATGCAAACACAAATTAGGAATAAAATTTTCCAGTGGAACATGGCATCAAGAATTTTTCATGCAGGCTACTGCCAAAGGTAATTCTGAAGGCTCTTTTGTCAGTACATGCTTCAGAGCACAATAAAACGAAATCTTTTAAGGCAGGCAGTCACAGGCTCTAAAGGATATCACATAGAGCACAATGACATTTAAAGAGGCTTTAGAAGTTCTGTTAAGTGCAACCTGTATCTAAGTCAAGGCACTATGTCTCAAACTTGCAGCTGTACGTTTTAATATTTTGCTTCAATGTGACCTTAACTCCCTTTGGCATCTTTCGAAATCATAAATCCATACAAATCAAAAGTTTAAATATTGTCAAGATAAATAAAAGTGTAGTGATGTGCCTGGAGGGACTCTTAAGGTCTTTGATTCCTTTTAGAAACCCTGTCACCAAGCTGAGGAGAAGTTGGGCTGATTTTCCTGCTTCTGATGGAGATGGCTCAGTGCTGGGTACTGCCAGGGCTGAAGCTGTGGGAATGGGAAATGCACTGCCGAGTCTGATGCCCTGGTTAGGGCACTGTATGCCATTCTTCCTCCCCACTCATCTCAGCTGCATTGCATTTGTTGAATACAATGCACAAGACAACAGGAAAAGGAATGAAAAGCCTGAGGAGGATATCTCCATGTTGTGTCCACAATCTCAATTTCTCCTGAACCAAGTGACTAATTTGTAACACACAATAGGCTCAGGCCTGTCACTGTTTAGCAACGAGTAGGAGGAGCTTGCTGCAGAATTGGGAGCATTGCCTGCTATTCAGCCTACAGGATTTCTCCTGTAAATGGATCAAAAAGTTCGATTCAGAATTGCAACTCTTCTTTTGCTGAAATGCCAACTTCTTTTCTTTACATTTATTTCTATGAAAAGGTGGGACATCTAAAAAACACATCTTCATAAACAAACAGAGGGAGGAGGGATTACAAATCAGCTCCAAAGTCAGGCTATTGCTCTAAGTGTGTTGTGCTCTGGGATAAAAAAAATCTGCATATATGTAAAATACTTCATAAACTTTTCATGCTATACTGACTATTAATTAGGACAATTAATAATGACACACTGACAAGTCTGCTGCTCTTAATACCATAATGAGTTTGCAGCTTCATTCATGTGCCACTGTACTCAGGGGACACCAAACAGATTTGTACTGGAACATTAAGTATTGTTGATTTTTAATGTAGATCAAATAGAACTAAGTCCTACCCAAAGACAAAAAGTTCTAGGACCTTGAAGGATATACAGAGTTTTATCACTTGTTTGGACACTCTCACAGTATTAAACAAGGCTGGGGAAGCCTAAAGGTGTGCGCACACACACATACTTCCATATACAACTGGATGCATGTTTCCTTCTGAGTGTGAAAACTAAATTAAGAGACAGGGAACTGTGAGTGAGAATGAGAGCAAGTGAGAGTCTCCATTCTTGAAGATTTTCAAAAATCATCTGTACATGGTCTTATCATTTGGAAGTGTTCCTGCCGGAGCGGAGGAGTTGTACCAGATGACCTCCAGAGGTCCCTTCCTATCTCAACCACCCTGAGCCTCTGATTTTGTGATTTCTACAACTATCAATAATAACAGTAAAAATCAAAAAAACCTAAACCCTATTCTGCTGAAATACAAGGCAGAAATTCAAATTTTGTTACCTCCTTAGCAATATTATTAGTTCAGAAGTATTAAAAAGAGTAAATGTGCCACACATAAAAAGCCCATTTCTCCATCCATCCATCTGGAAAGTGCTCTGACAGCACTTGTCTCAGAACATTGTGGTGGGATGTAGGGATGTCAGGCAGGTTACTTTTCTGTATTGCTTTTCCTGCCTGCACTCCTGAGTTAGGATCTATCCTCACTTACAATTTCATGCTTGTTTTTCTTTCTGCTTTGCTTTTGTGCAAGTTGAAATCAAGTCCCTTGTCCTAAGCTGAAATGTCAGCCTTCCTATAGCTCCTGTGAGCATCAGAAGAGTCTGCTGACTGTCAATCAGTGCCTTCAGCTATGACTTATTTTGATGCCATAATTGTCTTATGAAATGCTAAGGTCTACGGTGCAGAAGTAAAACTATTATTAGTGAGTTTAAAATGTACTCGGTATCTGCCCACACCATCAGTAACCAAAAGTCCAATTGGCAACTTACCAACTCCAAGAAAAAAAGGATCTTAGACTGAAATAGGAATATCCTCTGAGAGTGTCCTTGCAAATATCATGAAGTTTGTGGCACAGCCATTAGAGCTGAAGATTTTGTAAACTCTAAGTGAACTCACCTGTAAAGTAGGACTTTGTTAGCATGTCTCTTGGGCATCAGTACTAAGTATTAATGCTTTACTGTCCCACAAAAGAAAGGGGAAAAAGCATCTGCAGAAAAAGCAGATGAGCAAAAATAAATAAAGGGCAGAATGGTTCACCAGTGATGCAGACATCTGCTTGTGTTTAAGTATCACAGAGAAAAAAGGTCATGAATGAGAACAAGGTCCTTTGGCCCCACCACCACGCAGCATTATGCGTCAGCATTTCAAAAATAAGATGTTTGCTTTGTCTTGCTTAAGGTACCTAGAGGTTATAGGATAACAAATTCCATGTAACAAAGTGGCTGATTGGATTCAGTGCGTAGGGATGGCCAAGCCTAGAGCTGTGATTAATCAAGTTAAATACCCTATTTCCAAGAGCAGAAGTGCCACATGTTTCAGAGAATGTTACAAAAACAGCCTGTCATGGACAATTAAGGGAATTACTTCTTCATGGAGAGAATAATCTTTCAGGGTCTGGGTCTTAATCAACAGAACCAAGGATTGATCTGTGAATCCAGTCCTTTGCTATTTTAAGCATCCACATCTTGTAATGCCTTTCTGGAAGTGATCAAAAAGAATTGGTTAAGCCCTGAAGTGTGAAAGTTTATCTCATTACTTTAAGTGGATCTGTCTCCAATGTAACTATGATATATCTACACATTTCTTTTTCATCCCTGAATTCTTCACATCACTAATGTTGTATGACAAAATGCAGCATACGCTAATACCTTATATTTGTTGGCAGGCTTTAATTTTACAGCCTTTCAGAGCAGCAGCAGTGGAGTCCAGCTCAGATTCAGGCACCAAATGTGCATGCTGTAGATGCCTTAAATTTGAAGGCTGAATTCCTACAGTCCCTGAGAGAACTGAGTTGTTTAGTCTGGACAATAGGAGGGTGAAATGGAGCCTCATTGCCCTCAGTTACCTGAAGGGACATTGTAGTGAGGTGGGGATTGGTCTCTTCTGCTGTGTCTCGAGTGAAAAGATGAGAGGAAATGGCCTGAAGTCGTGCCAAGGGCAGTTCAGATGAGACATTAGAAAAATTGGCTCATTGAAAAAGGGGTTAGGCATTGAAATAAGCTGCCCAGGGATGTGGTGGAGTCACCGTCCCTGAAAGCATTTGTGGCATCTGGAAGTGGCCTCTGGGGATATGGTTTAGGGGTGATTATGGGGGTGCTGGGTTGATGGTTGTGCTGGAGATCCCGAAGGTCTCTTCCAGCCTTAGTGATCCTGTGATGCCTATAGTTATTTAAACATGAGTAAAATACAACATAAAGCAATGGGAAGGCCAGAAGCTGTACTTCAAGGACCAATTTTGAACCTGGTCGAAGTCAAGACATTTGACTTCAGAACTCAAAAAAGCCAAATCCACCCACAGATTGAAGATATCTCAGTTGGGCTAAGAGGTGACAACACATAAATACATTGCTAGCAGTTTACTTCTGATTTTTCTTAAAAGCTAATCCATTGTCTCATCCACATCTCAGTGTGCTTTTCTCAGACTGGCATTTTGGAACATAGCCAAGTGTTTCTTGAATTATGGTTGCATCCATTTATGTGCCACAACATTTTCTACATGTTAACTACAGATGCAAACGTGCTGTTGGTGTGCCTGAGCCCAGGACTTGAAACACCTGTATGATGTTTGCAGTGTAGGTGGTTCCTTTTTTCCATGAGTGGCTGCCATCAGACTCAGCAACATTTCAGTTAGCAACTCAGCTGACTGAAGAAGGGATATTTAGTTTAAAAATAGGAAATAGTAGATAATTTCTAATCTGGTTGTGGTAGGCAATTTTATATTAAATGTTTGACCTTGTTTTTGAAAACTTTTCACTGAACTTTTCTTGATTTATGAGTCTCAGAATTATGAAAATGAGGCCTGAAATGCTCATTTTAAAGCTTTTTTCCTATTTATTCAAACACAGCCATAAAAGAATCTTTAAAAGACTCAGAGAACTCATTAAATTACACTCAGTTAATGTTAGAAATTTTTGCACTGTGCAGTCTGAAAGTTATAAATCAGTTAAAATAAAAAGTTTAGAGAAGAAACTAGAATCTATAATTAAATCTCTGAGTGTAAATTTCTATCTTACATTGTGTGAGTGTGGGGTCTATACAACTCCATAATTTTCTAGAGAGAGGCTTTAAAAGGTGATAACATGGAGTGACTTGTGAAGAGAGTTAATAAGCTGTGTTGTAAGCCTGGAGTTTAAATATGTGATGAGTGTATCAATCTGCACAGGTGCGTGGGGATGAAAATTTCAGATCAGTCTGGCTTTGGTACCCAGTAGGGTTTTGGCAAAATGCATGTTTTCTCCTTAATCAAAAAATTATTGCAATGACTTGGAAATATCCTCCTTCTAGTTCAGAGACGCTGCATTTTAGTCGTCTCCCATACTAATTCTCCCCTACTGGCTGCTTTCAGTGGCTAAACTTCATTTTCAGGTCATTGACACTCGTGATGAAAAGGGCTCTTCTCTCACCAGAAAGGTGACTCTTGCTTCTGTCATATATAGTATATAGAGAGGAATGGAAATTTATGGCAACGAAACTACAGCCTCCATGAGACATCACGGAATTGCTTTCAAGCTGAGAAGCTAGAAGCTCTTAGTATGATTTTTTGGGGGGCCAAAATATTTAAATTTGTGCTTGAAGAAACACCAGCACTTTTAAATCCATTTCATTTATTTACTTTTTTT